>JAJTUP010000077.1:0-266444 GCA_021399435.1 Diaporthe sp. PMI_573 | reverse complement strand
AGAGAAGGAGCGGTGTAATATTTAGGCTGATAAGACAGCAATCATACACTTACTCGCAATTTACAAGACGACGCGCTACCTTTCATCGTCAAGGGACAGACTGTCAACCTCAGGACCATGTCAAAATCCTTGAGTGGTTATGGATGCAAAGCTAAGTTTAAACAACATATTTTGAGGGCTGCGTCCAAGGCTTGGAGGCAGCAATAGAACTATAGAGGACTCCGAGGCCTGTCCCTATCCACAGCGCGGCAGCTGTTTACATGCACAGTCGCCCCGGTGGTGACTACGCCTCCAGTGTATATGCACGCATACAAGGACAAACTCGTGGGACCCATCAACAGGGTCCAGAGAATGGCGGCACAAGCAATCGTGGGGACCTTCCTCACAGTGGCAACGAGTGTAGCAAAGCAGGCTCACATCGCAGCATGAGACCGGTTCTGGAGACGGGCCACCAAGCTGTGGACCGACATTCACACCCTGCCAGATACCAATCCACTACGCAGAAACACGTCTCAAATGCGGAAGTTCAGAAAACAACACCACTCGCCGCTATACCAGGTGCAGACACACTAAAGGCATAACAATGGAGAAGTTAGAAATCATCAACCTTCACTATCGCCATGGGAGGAACACATACAGACCATTACTGAGGACTTGACAGCAACACAGTTAGCGGATAACTACAATGTATACGCCGTAAGCACCTTAGCAGAAACGGCGTGTGGGAATTGGAGCTGTCTCGCTGCCCGCGTCTATCTATGTAGCCCAAAGCTTGGGACCTTTTCCTCTACGCTCACACAAGGTCGGAACAGAACCCATACTCCGGAGGCTGGCAGCAATAACGCGCTTTGAGCACGCTACCAATGCTCAGATCTAGCAGTATCGTGCTATCAAGCAACAACAAGCGGCCGTTCTCACTTCGGCAACCTCACAGCAGTCTGGCCAACAGTATATCCGCCATATCTATGAGGCTGTCGGAGAAATGCGCAAACGCGGAAACATAGTGACAATACGATGGCTCCCTGCGAGCGAAGGAGACCAGCTCCTAAAAATTGCCAAGGAAAACGCCAGAGAGGCCACTCATCCCGGTGCCACTCCAGAAGCAGAAACGCCCAGGATGCGGTCGACTACTCTCAACGTAGCTCGTTCCAAGACAGGCGCCAGCAAGCACTTCCAGAAAAGGTTGGAAATCACTCTAAGAGAGTCGACACAGCATTGCCAGGCAAACACACAACGCAACTCTATGACCGTCTAACATGGAAGGAAGCCACTGTGCTTGCTCAACTCAGAACAGGCATGGCAAGACTCAACGCTTACCTCCACCGAATCGGGGTAGCCCCGTCAGAATGCGCATGTGGACAAGCAGCAGAGACAGTAAAACACTTCCTCTTCCGATGTAGAAAATGGACGGCGTACCGGATGGAGATGCTCCGGTGTACAAACACTCACAGAAGCAACATTTCTTTCTATCTAGGAGGAAAATCAGCATCAGATAACAAAGACTGGTCTCCAAACTTAGAGGCCGTTCGGGCAACGATACGATTCGCAATAGCCACGGGCCGACTTGACGCAAACCAACCGTCGGGCAACTAAAACACTTAACCGATCACCCACCACTCTCCGCCACCGAACCCACACCCATCACCTCGTGCCACGGACAGCAGGCACCGCTTCAGCCGCCGAGGATAGGACGTTGAACACTTGGAGAATCGCCTCCAAGCCAGCCTACTACTAATCCTACTAACCCACGAGAATCCGAAGAGAAATGGCAGAAGAAGGCAAATAAGCTAGAATGGACTTTGCATGGGCTTTAAGGAGATCAAGGCATATCTTGGGAAATGTATGGTCAAATTGTTAATAGTTGCCCTTTCGGGTTAAGCCCGCCGGGCGGAATAATATTGTGTGTGTGTGTGTATACCTAGTATTACGGGGTGCAGTGTTTTACATAGCCAGTGCGATGAATTTTCTTGGCCGTCGGTACTACAAGTACCCGACAAGCTTCCGCTATACTAGAAAGCAGAAGCAACAATTCAACTCATTCTTCTTCCATTATAACTTGAAAACCTGTGCCTATGTCTAATTAGAGCCCAAACATTGCTTTTGTCGCCTTCGTGGCCCTTCCGGCCCTTTTTCATTATCTCTTCTTTCTTCGCGTTGGAGCCCTCTGGCAGTTCTCTCTCGCTTAGAGGGGCCAGCAGAACGCGCACCTATGCTCGGCTTGGTGGCCCGTTTTTACTAGTAAACAATTATGTTCTGTTTTTTCGACAAAGATATCTGGTAACCCTATGCTAATTTAAGTATATTGCCGGGTCGTGCTCCGTGATTTTGGGGAGCCGATCTACAAGGCAAGCTCTCGAGCCGCTCTGCTCCGTGGGCTCGAGGGCTGCATAGAGGGACACGAGTCTCTGCATAAGGCTGGTTTCCTACACAGGGACATATCGATCAATAATCTCATGGTCAACGAGGACGACGATGATCTCTCCTGGCCTTCATTCTTGATTGACCTAGACCTCGCCGTCAGAGAGCGGCGAGGAGGCGCCTCCGGAGCAAAGGGCAAGACCGGCACGAGGGCGTTCATGGCAATTGGGGCGCTTCTAGGCGAGCAGCATTCCTTTATGCACGATCTCAAGTCATTCTTTTGGGTCCTGTTCTGGATATGCGTCCACTACGACGGGCCAGATAAGAGTAGGGTTATTCCTTGGTTTGACCACTGGAATTACATTAGTATGCAATTCAGAATGCACCAGCATTGGCTCGGCTAGGTCACTACAACCCCATACCAGATCAGACCCATCACGGCTCCCATTGATAATAGCCACAGCAGGCTTCACCCCAAACCACATGCCCCCGACGTAGCTTGTTGCCGTCACCACGACCCACCACGGCTCAACACCCAGGCTCGTCCCGTCCTGGTACCCCTTGTCAATGTACCCAATCTGCCACAGGCGGTATACAGCTGTATAGACCAGGCCAACGGCGCCAGCGTTGACGCCCCTCAGAATCGACTTTACCCATGGGCGACCCCTTAGCGCGCTCCAGATCCCCATCGTTCCATGTACGAGCCACATTCCGGGGACGAAGATACCCAGATATCCCAGCACCGCGCCAGCTACGCTACTCAAGCCGGCCCCAGACGCTGTTAAACTTCCTAGATAGACAGCAAAGTTGAAGTTAGGCCCCGGGAACGCTTGAATGATAGCCAGGCCGATAAGGAAGTCCCTCGGGCTTACCCAACCCTCCGCGACCACATATTCACGCAGCAGCGGAATGACAACAGGCCCGCCCCCAAAGATGATAGTTCCCGCGAGGTACATATTGGCGAATAGACGATATAGCAGCGGCTTCTGAGGCAACACTCCCCGTAGAATCATGACAACGATGAAGCTGGCAAGAAATGCGAGAATAAGGCCTAGGCCGAGCTTCCACGACATGTTGAAACGGCGTTCGGGCGGAATAACGCGTGGCTCGTCTGCGGCTGAGGCCGTGCGCTCTTCGTCCTGCGTTTCGGGAGGCGGTGTCGGGGGTCTCTGATCATCTCTCGAGCCTCGCTGAGGAGCCTCACCAACAGGCACCCCACGCTCAACCATATCAACCCTTTCTCTCTCCTTTGCGCCCCCTCGTGTCTTCTTGAAGAGGAGCACAACCGCCTTGACAGGCTTATGCACCCACCGGTAATCGTGCACCACGGCTGTCAAACCGGCCAGCAGCATGAGTAGAGGGAAGTACCACAGTGCGTTATATAGCATCCCTGCCGCGGCCCCCAGGAATACTAGGATCCGCGTCATCTTATCCGTGATGGCCTTCCGCGATAGCTCTACGGCCGCTAGCGCGATGATGCCAACTGTCGCTGCATTGAGGCCGGAAAGCAGTGCGTATGCGGCGCGGGGCAGCGTCTCTGAAATGTTTGATACTCCGACGGAGAGACCGTACATGGCGAGGGCACCGGGGAGGCTAGGATAAGTGAGTACTTGACACCAGCAGTGTGAAAAGGCAAAAATCTACCTCCAGATCAAAAAGCCTAAGACAGCCGACGGGAACCCATCGTGGATAAGATTAATACAGTAATGCATCTTGGTGCTCCCTGGGCCCGAGAGAGCTTGACAAACGCTAAAGAGCTCCTGGTACTTGTCACTTCATTAGATTATACTCCTGTTCTAATGCTCGCAAAGTACTCACCACCTGCTCATCGATCCATCCCAGTTTACTTGTAAACTTATCGTGGAACTGGCCGCCTCAAGTTAGTAACGGGTCTGCGAGGTTGAGGTGCATAACTTACTATCTTGAAGTGCACTGGTGGCCCACCGAAGGAGGTGAATCCGAGATACCAGTTCTCCCTCACGGTATTCCATGCCCCCATTCTCGCTCGCTCCACGGCACCGCCACCGTCTCCTATTGCAGCCATCCGAAAAATAACTTAAAAGAGTTCATCTGGAATTTTCGGATAGACTCTTCAATGGGCGCAACAAATGAAGGTGGAAAGCGAAGTTGTGGCAGTGGAAGAGACGTACGCTTCTTGAATACCTCAAGGCGAGCCGCTTGGCAGGTCGATCGCGTCACCCTTGCGTCCTGATTGGCCAATTCGTCATCTTGTGGTTCAACCAGAGAGCGCCCGGCAGCAGTCCACGTGCTCACAAACTTGCCCCTCATTTGTTGCTCTCCCCGCTGTCTTCTTGGAATGGACGGCGTGACTCACCCTGGATTACATGAGATTGTCCAGTGCAACTCTGCGCCTTAATTTCACCGTGTCGTGTCAGAAGTCTGTGCCTGAGTCTGTGCCTTATCGCAATCGTCGTATCACTCAACAATGGGGTCGACCATCTACCTCGTTCGCCATGCCGAGTCTATCCACAACGTTTCCAAGGACTTATCTCATCGCGATCCACCCCTGACTGAGCTGGGGAGGGCCCAGGCCTACACGCTCGGTACGTCGTTCCCTCATCTAGCATCTGTTGCCGTAGTCCTCACCTCACCTCTTACTCGCACTCTGGAGACCACAGTCGCGGCTTTTGGCCACATTCTCGACAAACAATTTATCGGAGACGATGGCATAGTCGGGGGAGCTCATCTTATTCTTGATCCCAACCTGCAGGAGCGCAGCGCTTTGCCATGCGATACAGGCTCCGATGGCGCTGCCTTCGAAGGAAAATTCCCAAACTTGGATTTTGGTGTCCTTCAAGACAAATGGTATGCAAAGGTCGAAGCAAATGCCGCTGATGATGCGGCGGTAAAAATCCGGGCAAAAATGGTGAGAGAGAGATTGTACGATCTCGTTGAGAAATTGGAGCGCGATGGGAGAGCCGCTGGAAGGAAGACAGCCGTGGTTGCAGTTACTCATGGAGTGTTTATGAAATTCCTCGCGGAGGATGAGGCAATTGACTTGCCAAAAGCCGGTTGGAAAGCTTACAAGGTACGGAAGCAGGAGGATGGCGATGTTGCACTGTTTCCGGTGGGGCAAGGAAGCATTTAAACTGGCTGGTAAGTCTCAAGCCGATGATGAATGAATGGGAGCCGAAATAGTGAGGAAGTCGCGCGAGCAGAGGCGCTGGTGAGGAGGGTTTTTGTGTTAACTAGCATTCATCGACGGGCATGCAGCGAATAGGCATCAATCGGTGGGGCCGGGCATGACCATACGGCGGTTAATACTGGAGCAACTGCTGTACAAGCAGCTGCCGCTGCAAACTAGAATGCGTCATCAAACCCAGCAAAATTCCTACAACCCTACGCGATCCTTCAGCACCGTGGAGTATTTCAGGGCTCACTGGTCCGGGCTTGTTGTGAAATGTCTATGCCATTGAATACCGGCAAAGGATGGTGCCTCCCGAAGTGAGGTTATCATCATGCTTTCCCGTCAAATCCACATGATTGACTGGTTCACTGGATTCTTAACCACAAGCAGAACATCCTAGCGCCAACCGGTAGGGTAGGGAACTTGGGAAGTGTACGTAGAGAACCCCTGTGATGGTCGGCTGACGCGAGGATAGGACTGACGCGGCAGCCAGGGTTCCGCCGTCTTCCAGATTCATCGTCACAGGTGAATTTTTAGCGGGCCCAGCAGAGCCTCATTGTCCTGTAAGCACTCATCAACGCAGGCTATCCTCCCGGGGATAGTCGTCTACTCTTTTGCCCCCAGCCCCCGCGGGAGGGGGGGCGCGAAGCTCGACGGAAGCTGAAACTATCCCCTGAATGCAGTGCCATGGGAGGCACTTGTCTTCATCGACAGTACTAGATGAGAATCCTAAGTATATGGTCAATATCCTGCTCAAATCGGATGTCTTGCCATCTTTGTAAGCCGCACATCGGGTTTTCTTAGCCAAGCTCCAGATGGTCTTGGGTCGGTGGATGACTTCTCCCTTCTTCTTCTTCTTTTCCTTGAGATGTGCGGTCCGGACACGGGCACGTCTAAGGAACTTTCTAAGGGACGCCATCCGCTGGTATCAGGACGCGGGTTGTACGCATTCATCAAATCCGTCAGCTTTCCCTCGTTCGAGAAGGCGCCGTGACTGACGTTAACGTTGACGAGAATACGGTTAGTCGCAGCTCGAACGCTGGTGAAGAAACCGCGAAGAGCAGTGGGGCCCCTTCCGAGATCGAGCTTATTAGCATTGCCACTCATGGAGAAGGTCTTGCTGGCTCCAATAGTTGCCACGTTGTTGTTTGACTTGGCCCAGTGCTTGAGGAAGATGTTCAGACCCTGTATCATCTCCAGCTTGCTGTCGTACTGGACCGATGGATTTGTCGCCGTGAGAAAGGACATCAAGTCGCCAACAGCCAGTGTCTTGGTGTACTTGACCGCGATCTTGTACTGTGGGGCGCGCTCCTTAAGGTCATCCTCGCCCTAGCCTTGTATGTCACGTCGATGACTTTTGTGTGTCCTCCCAAGTCCAGTTGCTTCCGGGAGATCAGGGTAGACCTGAAGTCGGTGACCATGTCTCCTCGGTAACTTGCCAGCTCTGGCGACTCGTTCATCAAAAGACGGATTATCTGTGTGCGCTTCTTTCCAACGACTTCGGGTTTGATCTCGGAGACATCGTATGAGTACAGCGTCAGGTCAGATCGGGGAACCAGCTGGACATAATTGGCGTAGACGGTGATGGGCTGTCCCTCAGTGGCGTAGCCAGGCCGAGCTGGCAACACGGCAGAGCTGTCAAGACTCAGGGAGCTCATTGCGAACTCGGCAACTTGCGTGCCTTCTAGCGAACGTCTTCGACGGCCTTCACCTGGGGGTCGGGGACGGGAACTCCTCCGGTGGGGGGTGTGTAGACCTGCGCAGGTGGGCGTCCGCCGCGGGCTACTGTAACTGTGGCCAAGCCTGCGCTAGATGTCGCACCTGGCTCAGCGTTTGGTCAATGGTTGGCATGCGAATCAGTCAGGCCGCAATGACTGCAACCAACAACAAAACCCGGTCCACCCGTTGCAGCTATTCGTCTTCAAATTCATTATCCATTTGGTCGCGATGATGTTGGAATAATGGAAGTTTCAACACGTGCAACACTGATCAAGCGGTAAACATTTTGTTCATCTGAAGGAGCTACCATTTCATCCCGTGGAGGAACCAGGGTTGAAGGAAGTAGTGAAAGCGGCAGCCGAGTTCGGAAAGGTGGTATTGAATCAAGTCCGGAGTCATTCGATTTGACGGGATGATGAAATATCGAGAGCAGATTTCTTTAGCCATGCTGTAGTGGACGTGCAGACTGGTCCTTGATGCATGAGGCATCTTGGTTACGGCTTGCTAGGGGGGCAACTTTTCCGTCAAGCGCACATGGCAGGTGTTACAGCGACCTCGACGAGTGCATGGGGGTCCCCTCTGGATCGTGTAATTTTTGTCTGGACGCTCATCGAGCCGGAGTCTGCAAGCCGGTTTCTCTCTGTATCTTCCGGCAGACTTGGCGATGTGGGCGCGGGCAAGACGATATGTATGAAGCTGAATTTGACAAGACGCATTTTACCGATAGCAAAATTACATTTGTTCATCCAGCATGTGTAGTGTAATCACATCCAGCCAAGCAACATGATTCCTTCGCAAGTCACGGTTGTTCCCTGGTCAGAACACCAAGTACTAGTTCTCACTTTCACCTTGGTCAAAGTACGAAAAAGCCCACTCGTAGTCATCGACGTGTTGGTAGGTGTCCGCCTTGATGGTGTCGTTGCGGACCTCTCTCAATGTCCTGGGTCGCAACACCTCAATCCCTGACGTCATCGTCCAGCGGCGACGACCCCGGCTTCACGGCGCAATCACGCCCGTTCCTCTGCGCACGACGACCAGCAGCTCCTTCTCGCCAAGCCCCATCAGAGCGGGGTTATCTTCAGCACCGTGTTCTTCGCCAGGCTCGGCGATCGGGCCGGTATAGGCTTTGCGAGAAGCTGGCTTAGATATCATGAAGCCATACTCAGCAGCCTGATTTGAGTGAAACATGTGAATGGATGCCGTTGACCCATCACGACTTTCAAGTGCTGAGTTCAAAGTAGTCCCCGCCATCGGTCATCCACCAGGCCACGCCGCCGCACCCAGCCCTGCCAGGATGACGACCATGCCATACAGGTTACAACCTTCCCCTCTCTCCATTCCGAACATATCACGTTGCTGCCTCCGGCCCTGTTAGAGTAACGTTCCTCGCCGGTTGGAATTTATTCACAAAAAGCTCCGATCGCTGAAGCCAGTCTGCTGTGTGGGCCATGAGGAGGAGACGGCCATTAAAGCCCCATGACTGCAGTCCTTCGCGGTCATGGCATGTGGAGTGATGTAAATCGTCGCATGTTGTTGCTGTGATCAGCACACAAGAAGCTTGCTAATTGCCAGTGGCAATGTATTGATTTCATGCTGTGCAGCTGACTTGATAACCCTGAGACCAGGTTCTGAACGAGACCCCTTGGGCGGAGCAAACAGGCGCGGCGGGCATCATTAAGCGACGCGTCGCCGGGTTCGTCGCCGTGAGCGCCTTAGTGGCCAATCAACATTTGTGATAGGTGTTGAAGCCACATTGATCGTGTCTAGCACTATGTCTTCTTCCTGCTCTGGTAGAGAGCTGGTGGTAGCCGATGAAGGCTGGATGTCTTCATGATCGAGGCATGGCGGAGATATGGCGGCGGTGCAGCCCCGGTCTTCTAGGCTCTACTTGAGAGGGACCTCCGCACCACGCTGCATCTCTGTAAGGGCTATCTGGTGACAGTTTAACAATCTTGCGCCGGCACGTGGTACATTGGACGTGTTTTCTGCATGGTCTCCATATAATGTCCGAAAATTCTTCGAATCCCTTTTTACAATCGAAGCATTGTTGTGCCTCAAGAGGCAATGTTGCCATGAAAGATTTCGTCGCCACGCGTGGAAACAGGAAACTCGGATCAAGACTATTATCATGTATAGACTTCTGAAGGAACGAAATTCTTTCGACCATATTTGCGCGAGTCTACCGCGCCTGGCCTCAAACAGTCTGTCTAGCCATTCTCGGGGCAACGATTGCTGCACTCTCCCTTACGGATGAGTCTCATTGTTATCTTCTGTATTCATCCTTCTGTGCGCGGGGCTGAGATGGTAACTTAGACATTCCCTTTCTAAATGAGAGGGCCAAGTTGACTGGTCAGAGTCAAGTTATAACCAGGTTGGACGTTTGCTGACCACCAGCAAGGCTTTTGAGGTGAATGCAAGCGATCCCCCTACACTTGATTTTATCATTGTCAATTAGGTGTACCGAATCAGTACTGCTGAGGTCTCTCGGGCCGTCGTTGGGAATGAACGCCGTCATCATCTGTCGATGCTGGGTGGAGTGGCACGACAACAACGCCGCCGACCACCACTACCATTCCGCTGGGAATTGCCTTGGGCCAGTGACAGGTGGAATCATCGCGCAAAGAACCACGTGGCGATGGGTGTTCTATATCATGTTCCCGTTCTGCGCACTAGGGCTCGGACTTGTCCTGCGTTTCCTAACCGTCCGCGCTCCGCCGGCGATACTGCGCGAGCGAATGGAACGGATGCACTGGCTGGGCGGCCTGCTGTTCATCGCATCTAGCACTCTCATCCTGATCGCCATCTCCTGGGGCGGCTCGCTGCACAGCTGGTTCAGCGCAGGAACAGTGGTTCCTCTCTGTCTAGGTGTGCTGGGGCTTGGGTCTACATTCATTTACGAGGCCAAATTCGCAGCGCAGCCTTTCTTGCTTCGCAGCTTGTTCTGGCACACGTGCCCTATCGTGACGTATACCTGCGGACTAATCCAAGGCTTCGTGGTGAGTTGACAATGCAATGCGCCTTTGTCTTTGATGCTTGGCTGATCGTAATGGACCAGATATACGGGCAGCTCTACTACATACCGTTTCAAGTCTTACACTACCATTCAGACCGGCCTGTCAACGCTTCCCATCATGGTCACTCTTGTCCCCGGTTCTATAGTAACAGGTGCAATGGTCACACATCGGCGAATTATTGCTGACCCAAACGGGTCGGCTGGGCATTGGTGACCACGGTATCCGGGTTGTCTCTCGTTTTCGATAAAGATACACCAATTGCCCTATCCTCGTTATTCTTGGCCTCGGCCACGGTGCAGTGCTGAACGCTCAAAATTTCGCCGCCCAAGCCATGCGCAAGCGTGACGAGGAAGGTGCAGCGGCGGCTTTGTATGCATTCTCGAGGCCATTTGGAATAGCCTTTGGGGTAGGAGTTGGCGGGACCGTTTTTCAGGATGTCATGGGCTTGAAACTGGAGTGGCAAGGTCTCGACCCTGGTATTGCCAAAATCAGTGCGACGTTCCTGGCGGAGCTTTCGCGGCCGGTCGATGACATGATTTGGTCCCAGGCCACGGAGGCATATATTTTCGGCCTGCGAGGTGTCTACCTGCTCTTTACGTGCATTTCAGCCACAGCCTTCCTGCTAAGCATATTGCCTGAGCAGTTCCAGATGGCTGAGTCCGTTGAGAGCCAGCGTTTGACTGGAAGATTTGAATTCTGGGATTCGTTTCGATGGGCCGCACCCAATCTAGAAAGACAAGGCTGCAAAAAGATCAAGACTAAGTACCTTTCACCCTCCAACGAAGGAAGTGAATGATGTTCTTGGAGCAGCATGAGGGATAGCACGGCCTCTCGCTGATACTGTACGTAGTCAAGGCAAAGGGCACCTCCAATGGCGGTAGAAGCAGAACGGGCCCGGAGAAGGGCAGCTGATGTAGCTCTGAACGAGGTTCAAGAAGAGTTAAGGCATCTAAACAGAAGCGTTAAATCCCTGACTTGACAACTGACTCAAAAGCCTGCATTTTACGGTGTCTTTCAGGGTTCAAATTTCTGACCGATGAGCATATGTTGCGCCGGAGACTTCAGGATGGCATGACATGTTTCCTCCTAAAATGGTATGCTAATTAATATTGCTGATCTCAGTCAGACAGTGATGCTCCCACAATTCCTCACTACCTTATTGTTCCCTACTTGCAGAACTTTGTTGATATTCTATATCGGCCGGAGTCTTAAGTATTACTTCCTTATTAAAGTTACACGCAAAATAACTAGTTTGATATTGGAAATACCTGATTTTCTTTTTTACCAAAATCATAATGATAGTCTAAAACACTATGAATTTTAGGTGAATATTATCTAGATCTCAACTTTAGGTGAGATATTATTCTGTATATAATTTTCTGCGGATGCAGCTGTACACGGCCTAATGATGGGATGGATTGGATATATAAGTACCTAGATATGTGTTCGTCGAATGACGCGCTGAAGTGTCTGCCTTCACATGACTACAGAATTGCTAGGGGTGACGGGTGAGGAGAATCCTAGACCAGTCGTGACCCTCGGACCTGCTTGTCTTCAGGATGCCCCGTCCCAAGTTCTATGGGGTGGGAGGCTTCTTCACCGTTGTCCCATGCAGCGTTCGTCTTGTCGTGTTCCAAAACGTTTTCTGGCGTCTTCTGCCTTGACAAGCTCTTGAAGTATTCCCGTAATCCTTTTCCCAACTTGATCCAACCGAGCCACCAGATAGAGACCAGGGTGACCAGGTAGGTGGTCAGACTCACTATGGTAAGAATATACCCAAACGGAACCCAAGAGGAGGACAAGACGCTGCCGTCTTGGATGGTGTTCATGCCGAAGAGAGCCTTTACATTTACTCAATTTACCCAATTATCGAGGAAGGGACCAAGGAACTCACCGTTACAAATCCCAACGGCGTATACACCACCGTCACGACCGTGAAAACCAGTACAAGCTGGTTCAGAACCGTGCTCTGGCGTGCCTCATTAATGGAGGTGGCGTTGAACATCTATTGATGATCAGCCGAGCTCAGCATATGCTCAAAACAATTCTGATGGAAGCAACTTCGTAGCAACGTCAGAACGAACATTATCACTTAGACTCTGGACATCTGCCCGCTTCTCGGCGATCCTCTGTCGTATTCCACCGAGCCTGGCCTCGAGCTTTCCGCCCAGGACTCGCCACTCACCTACAGCTGCCTGTAATTGTCTTTCCTCAAATGCATGGCTAGGTCCGTCAAGGGTTGTGACTACTTTGAAATGCCAGTCGCGAAAGTCGGCCAGCGTCTCCTTCACCATGCCTTCGAGGGTCCGCAGCACCTGAAAGATCTTGAAGTAGGCGGTGCTGGTGTTCTGAGAGGCGTCGTCGTACATCATGGCATGATTCTGAGAACCCTCGGAATAGTCTTCGACTTCGCTAAGCTGTCATCCGCAACGCATTGATCAGCCTGGATGTTGGGGGGGGGGGGGGTTGCTGCAAGCGTCTTCAATCAATTTACCTTGAAGGAAATTTCCCGATCTAGGCGTGCTAGAATATCATCCCATTCTTCTGTATACGCAAGGAAGAGGAGACGCAGGTACTTGATGAAAAGAACAATAGGCGCTAGGTCGCCAGCCTTTTTGGCCTCGTCCTCTTGCACGCTCCGGATAATCCCATGCAATTCCTTGTGTCGAAGAGGGCCAAGAGAAATTAAAGTGAAATGGTATGGAGGGTTCGCGTCGTCATGATCTTTAGGATTGCGAGGAAAGTATTTCATGAAGAGCAAATGTCGTCGCTCAATGATAGACGTCGCTTTCTTGTCCGTATTCCCTGTGCCGCGCCGAAAAGACGGGATGCTGCGTAAAGTCTGCGGCCAAGACGGATCGCCTGTCTGGGTTCCACCCTTCGTTTCAGAGAGAACCGCGTAACGGAACATGAATTGTATCGTAACTGCCCCTCTGTCTTTGAAGAAGTCTTGGCGTTTGAAATAAGGATAGGGCCATAGTCTCAGGGGCCGCTCCCTGTTCCATTCCTTATCTGAATAGTTCGATAGAAGTGAACATATACACCGCTTCTCACCACGGTCAGTCGGTGTGTTGCCGAGGTCCTTGTTTTCCGGTTGTATAGAACCACACACCTGGTTGGGGTCATTCTTGTGACGATGACCGTGGTTGCAGTGTGAGAGCAGCAGTGCTAGTGCTGCTCTCGATGGGCGCCACTCCGGTAGGTTGAAGAAACTATGAAATAGTTACTCAACTGGTGCTTTAGAGTCGCAAGTGCCACGTGAATATGGTACCTCACTTACAACAAGACACCCAACCGCTGCTCTCTGTTAGTGTCTTGAGAGGCGTTGACCAGAGCTTTGTTCCCTTTAGTCTGGTAGTAGAGTCTTTCACATTGTGATTCGAGGTGTCCGTTCAGAAAGTCCAAGTGAGCATCGGGGACTTCTTGCAAATATCGTAATGCCCCGTCCACGTGCTCGTTCAATCTCTCTGTTTGCTCACGATCGATCCAAGAGCTGTCATCATCGTTCATGCGAGCTCGCTTAATCTTGAGTCGATCAACTTTAAGGGAGTCCTCCCATTCCTGGCGGCCCATAATTGAAGACAAGACGTTTTTAGCTGCGGAAGTGTGGCCTAAATCACGCCTCCCTGTTGACGATGTGGCACGATGAGAGTTGTAAGATAGCGGAGGGGGCGAATTTTACAATCCACCCGAGATGAATCGGATGGTCGTGACCTTTGGGCGTTCTACAGTTTTCAGCTTCTCAGCGCGGTTGACGTCAGTGTGCAGAGATAAATGCTGACTGATGTCAGCGTACAGAAACAAATGCTTCCTACTGGGTCGCAGCTGCAGAGAGGCAATTGCGAGGTGTGACGCTTCCTGGGTTTCTGGTCTTTCTTCTTTGGAACATGATTGGAAGTGCGATAGCAGGTCAGCTTGCCAATGCATTGTGCTTACCTATCTAATTACCTAGTACTGAAACAGCGATCTAGATCTAGCGTTATTTTCGGGCAGTTGATGTTCGACCGGGACACGGGTTCCGGACGGAAATTGGGGAAGCTTTTCATGGCGTTGCTGCCGAGACAGGTTTCGCATCCTTGTGCAAGGCGGGGCCAGTGTGCGCGTTGCACGCCACTTCCCCACCAGACATATGTCATACCCTTCCACTCGTCAGATCTGAAGAATGAAAACCTTGTTGTCTCCTTACAGTACATACACACACACACACACACACACACACACACACACACAATTTATTCCGCCCGGCGGGCTTAACCCGAAAGGGCAACTATTAACAATTTGACCATACATTTCCCAAGATATGCCTTGATCTCCTTAAAGCCCATGCAAAGTCCATTCTAGCTTATTTGCCTTCTTCTGCCATTTCTCTTCGGATTCTCGTGGGTTAGTAGAATTAGTATGTTGAATGCCTCATTTCTGTGCAAAGTTACAGTTCCCCGCAGGCTGAATATCGGCCCAGGGTATCCTTTTTGGCAAGGTCTGAGTTGTTGCCTGTTGACTCTCATACACCGGGGCTGCTTGAGAGAGTATCTAGGTGTTTACAGTGACAGCTATGGATACAGAAGTCAATGACGACCCGGCCCTGACCGATCAACGAGTTTGACACACTCTTTGCGTTAGATCCAAGCTATAGCGACGCACCTTTCGATTCAGGAACAGAAGACGCTTGCAGCCAGAATGATACCGCCGACATGTCGGACAACGCAAGACGGAGCGCAGAATTCACCAGTGAGCGGCAAAGGGGGGTTCAAGCTATTTTTGTATTAGGTGACATAGACAGAGAAGGTAATATTGGCGGCAACTACGTTGCTAACAATGTGGGCGGGCTGGAGAGTTCACCGATGCAGATGAGCCGAAGGTGTCTGCATTCTCGTGTCCCGAAGAAAGATACAACACAGTTATACCAAGAAAGAGACCGACCATCAGTGCGATAATGGCGCCGACAAGGGGCCATTGCGCAAAAAGTAAGTTTAGAGGATGACGCTAGATATTATCGCGTATTAATGATGACCCGACAACAATGATAGCCTAAGAGCGGCAGTATTTCGTCACAAGCAAGGCTTTATTTCCCACAACACCCTCCGTTCTCTAAAGGCTTGTTAACCCTTATTCTAAGGTATATTATATACAGAACAAACCCATTGAGTTGGCATTGGGGACCAAAATAGCTTTAAATACATTGGCTGGTCCTATTTCTTGTATATCAGTTCAATAGTACGTTGGCCAAAATTGCCACGTATAGTACGCCTTTAAGACAAAGTTAAGCTGTTTAATTCACTATACTGCGGCTCTACAACTTTGCCATGCTAACTGTGTATAATACAAGGACAAACTTTATTCAACAACAGCGGCAAAGATAGCTAGCTTTAATTGCCCCTATTAGGGTTTTTGAATCTGCCTCTATATTGCCTTTAGCCTTTAATACATTGATGGAGTCATATATATACCCAATATACTCTTAACCAGATTACTGGCAAGGATTTCAAATTACAAGCACGGCGGCTCTATTGCTTGTTAATAATGTAATGCTTCGGTATTTCAAGTTGGGCAAATGCCTCAATGCATATGCTGCCGCCGCCAGTTTTCCGGAATAGGGGTTTTGTTTCGTTCTCATGCCGAGTGTGAAGGAGAACCGCTCAAGCAAACGGTTCCGAGTCGGACTTGTACGCTTTCCGGGTAAAGTGTATAATTGCCGTCTTTTCTGCTTTGAAGGTCGCGCCGCTTCTCCTTTCCCAGTCTAGTGCTTTCTTAATAATCTCTTTAATTCTATTGCAGTTGCTTTCTGCCGTTAGGCCCGTTACCCAAGCTGTAAAGTTGTCTACAAAGGCTACTGCTCCCCTATAGCAATTAATGCACTACTATACAAGGTCTGCATTAAAGAATAAAAACAGGATCGGAGATAGAGGGGAGCCTTGTAGCAGCCTAGCTTGTGGCAAGCTTTGTCTCTCTAATATCTGCCCGTTAACCTGGATAGTCGCCGTATAATTCAAGCAGAAAGCCTCGATCCAGCAAAGCAGATTCTCTGGGATGCCCCTTACTCTTAGTCTTTGGATAAGTCTCTCTTTGCACACTCCGTTATACGCCCCTTTGATGTCGAAGCTTACCAGGCTAAAGATCTGTCGGCCACGCCAGGCAGCAAAGATCTGCTCCTACAGTAACATTAAAGCCTGCTCGGCGGACTGCTGTTTGCGGGCTCCAAAGTAATTTGTTGGCAGTAATCTATGTGTCTTGACAGCATGCAAGATGCGCTCCGCGATAACTGCCTCCAGTACTTTGCCTAGTGTGGACAGAAGCAATATAGGCCTCCATGCCTTTGCAATTAAGTAGTCCTCTTTGTTTGGTTTCTTAAGAGGGATAATTTTGGCATGTCTCCATTAATTCGGCAGGACCCCTTCTCCTAATAATACACGAAACAACAATAAGACTCTGTGCTTTACAACTGGCCATATCTATTTCTAGACCATGGCGGGTAGTCTGTCTTTGCCAGGTGCTTTCTACAACCTTGCCGTGAAGAGCTATTGCTCCACCTTCTCTATGGTAATATCTGGCATGGTGATGGCAGTTCCGCGCTAAGGCCTCTCCCCTTCTTCTTCGATGTGCTCCGGCAAGGAGGGAAAGAAAGTAGCTAGCATTTTATTAGCCTATTCGGCATTGTTGGCCATATGCGTGCTGTTAGCCATTGCAAGCTGGGGCACTTTGCTAAATGCTGCGTTATCTCCGGACTTAAGGTATTTTGCTGCCTTCCAGATGTTGTCATTATTAGCTAGAAACTCGGTCTAGTGCGTCTTTTTCTGCTGTCTGATAGCATTATGGTACTGCTTTACTGCTCCCCTGGCCGTATCCTCAAGTTCTTTACATGTTCGTCCTGCTTGCCTCAGTGCCCTAGCACAATTCTTCCAGTGCGTGTATATCTGCCGGAGTTGCGTGAGATCTAAGGTCTACCAACGTTTTGCATAAGGTAACGGCTTGGCTCTGGGTGTCAGAGCGCAGACTGCTTTCAGCACCACTGCCATAAGCCTATCAGTCTTCTGCTATACGGTAGCCCCTATCGGGGTGGACTCTAGTGCCGCGGCGATTCGAGCATTGATTTCTTTCTAAGATACGTTCTTGAGCAGGAGCCGTTTCTCAGCTTGCAGTACAGGGACCGAAACATCAAACTCTGTCTCAATAGCACGATGATCTAACCCATGCTCTGTGCCGTATATCGCGCACTTGACCGTTAATATCGCCAGGTCCGCGGAAGCAAGGACCAAGTCAACTATTGTTTCAAAGTCTCCGCCGCTCTATGTCTTCGTTCCTCTAGGTAGCAGGCTCGTGAGATCAAGCTCGCTCATAAGGTCAATGATCTAATCCGCTTTGCCTTGTCTTGCTAAGGATACTTCGTCTCCTCCCCATAGCTGGTCGTGCCGGTTAAAGTCTCCGACAACTATCACATCTACCAGCCTGCCAGTTTGTCCTCTTGTGTCGGAGCCTCGCACGCTTGGAAAATAAATCCTGTAGATGCTTGCTCTCGGGGGTACTCGATAATGTCGCAAAAAGAAACAAAAGAGACAAAGAGACAAAACCAAGACCGCCCCAACGCCCCAAATGCAGCCGTTTTCTTTGGGGTTCCGTTCCAGACGGCGTTCCTACACTCCCGTTTGGAACATGGACACTGGTGACACACCTCCTCAATCCTCTCATGGGTATACAACATTTAACCTCCTCTGGGTATCTCTGTGCCATCATTTCTAACGACCTCCACTACTTAGTCCTCGAAAAACTGAATGATGTGCTTGAAGTCCCGCACGCCGAGGCCCATGCGAGGGTAGCAAATATAGACCGGCTCGCCGTACGCGCCGAACTTCTCGCGGAACTCGCTCCTCTTGTTCAGACGCAGGCTCTTGATTATGGTGTCGTACGTCTTGGCGAGGAACTTGGCGCGGACGTCGCCCAGGTGCGCCCCGGGCACCAGCTTCTCGCTGACGACAGCGCCAAAGGTGACGGGCCCGTTCAGCGCCGCCAGCGCCGTCTGGATGGTCGCCTCGATGACGCCCGACGGCGTGCCGGGCATGTCGAGCGCCCACTTGACCTGCCAGCCGTGCCGCGGTGCCAGCTGCGCCAGGACCACCATGGCCATGACCTTCTTGACCTTCTTACCGTCCTCCTGAATGTCCTTCTGCGCCGCAAAGTAGCGGCGGTGGTCCATGTCGACCCACGGCCTGATCTCGGTCAGGTGCACCTGCTTCTTGCCTTTGCGCTTCTCCATCCACTGCTCTGTGGCCGAGTCCGCGCGGCGGATGAATTCCTCGTCGGGCGGTAGCTCTTCGATGTCGATGCCCTCGCGCTCGACTTTTCGCGCCTCGCGGCCCTGCGGACCGGCAGCGTGCTTGTCCGCGTCCACGCGCTGCTCCTCGACGCAGGTGAGGGTGCGCCATCCCAGGTTGCGGCCGAGGACTTCCTGCACGGACTCAGACACCAGCATCCAGATGGGCGTGAGCTTCAGGTCCTTCTCGACGAATTTGACAAAAGCCTTGGCGACCTCGCTGACCTGGGACGGGTCGCAGAGTGGGTCGCCTGTTATCATGGCAAACTTGTTGTCCTTTTTGACATAACCCACAACCGCGCCCGTGGTTCTGTGCCGCCAGATCTCGAACCGGTCGTCAAGCCACGATGTGTTGGTAGCGTCGCCGTAGTTGGCGATCAGCTTCTCGAGCGGGTATTCGTTGACGCCCTCCGGCCTGACGTGCTTCGTGTCGCAGTCTGGGTGGGGAAGCCGCACGTTTCGCTCAGGCAGGGACTTGGGGTCGCGGTGGTACAGGGTGGCGTATCTCACGTCAACGAGCTGGAGGGTCCAGGCAAGGATGCGCTCGAGACCGAGGCCAGCGCCGGCGTGGGGTGGCGCGCCGAGGTCGAAGGCTGCGAGGTAGTATTCCATGCCGTCTTCTGACATGCCCATTTGCTTCATGTTCTCCCGCAGCCTGGTGGCATCGTAAATACGCTGGCCACCGGAGCAGATCTCTTGGCCGCGGATAAACATGTCGAAAGAGTTGGTCCACTTGGGGTCGTTGGGGTCCTTATGGGTGTAAAATGGTCGCGTGTTCGCGGGGAACTTGTCCAGGACGTAGTAATCGGTCTTGTACTTCTCCTTGACGAGTTCGCCGAGGCGTATCTCGTTCCTGGTCGACAAATCTTCTTCATAAACATCGATCCCGTCATCGCGCAGCATCTGGAGACCCTGGGTGAAGGGAATGATGGGTGTCTCCTCGAGCCAGACGAGATCCTCGGATGGCCACCGCTCACGAACGATTTGAAGCTCGGGCATGGACTGGAGGGTGCGGAACACCTCCTTGAGGAAACTGTCCACTTCGCGGATCACTTCACGGTAGTCTTTTTGGATAGCCATCTCGATGTCGAGGCCGGTGTACTCGGCAAGATGGCGTTTGGTGTTTGAGTTCTCGGCACGGAAAACTGGACCGATCTATTCGACAAGTCAGCTACTGTTCGACTGGACAAGCATGGCGGACGTTTGAGGGCTGCCAAGCGGTGGCAAGCTCGGTGAAAGAAACCGTCCAAGTGATGCTGGGCATCCTGAAGAAAAAAAAGGCAGGTCTTCCGAGCGGAAGGGGAAACAGTGTTAGTCACCTACCTCATACACCTTGCCAAAGTCGGCAGAGACAGTCATCTGCTTGGCCAGCTGGGGGCTCTGGGCCAGGAAAGCGCGGCGCCCGAAATAGTTGACCTTGAAAACCTCGGCACCGCTCTCTGTGGCCGCGGGCTGCAGCTTCGGGGTCTGGATCTCGATGAAGCCATCGCGGTCGAGGACCTCGCGGAACTTGCGGGTGACCATGGCCCTGATGCGGAACAGGGCCTGGTTGCTGGGGTGCCTGAGGTCGAGGATACGGTTGTTCAGGCGGGCTTGGGTGGTCTCTGGGGGCTCGTAGTTGTCGAAGGGCAGGTCGCGGGCCGCGTTGACGAGGTGGACGGAATAGACCTTGACCTCCAGTTTCTTATGAGTGGCGGAGCGGATGGGCTCCGGGGGAACCTGAAGGGTGCCGGCGACCTGGACGAGCGACTCTCGCTCGAGGCGCTGCACCCACTTGACAAAGTGGGAGGTGGTGTCGTGCTGCAAGACACCCTGGATGGAGTGGGTCTGGTCGCGGAAGAGGAGGAAGTCGAGGTGCTTGGAGACGTTGCGCTGGTGGTGTATGCGGGCGTGGAAGGTGACCTCTTTACCCGCCGGGAGTTCAGTAACCTCCTTGATGGTGAGGAGCTCCTTTGCGTCCATTGCCAAGCCGTACCTCGCGCGGGTCTCCTCGTCCTCCTCCTGCATGGCGAGCTGGTCCTCGAGCTTCCTCCTCTCCTCTATCTCCTCTCGTTCGGCCTGCAGCCTCAAGGCCTTGGTCTCCTTCCTGGCGTTTCTCTCCTCTGTTCGGCGGCTGGCCTTGCCCAGGCTCGAGCTGGAGCCTGACGAGCTGCTGCGGGCATGGCCGTTTGTGCGGGCGTTGCCATTTGTCCTCGTGCCATGATCAGCACTGGACCGTGGTGACAGTGCCCTGAAGGCGTTCTGCAGGGCTGTCATCTTTAACGACAAGAAACCAGGAGTTCTGGTGGTATTTGTATTGGTGTTGTTTTTGAGGTTGGTTTTGTTGTTCTTGTTCGTGCTGGTACTGCTCTTGGTGGTGGTGGAGTCTTGTTCTTCCTTGCTGTTGTTGTCCGCACAGAAGCAGGACATCTAGCGAAGGAAACAACAGTATGGGTTAGCAGAGTATCTTGGCGGATCGGGGTATCACGTCTTGGAAGGATATTTGGGGCAAGGGAAAAAAAAGAGATGAAGAAGTACGTCTGAATGACGATGAGGCAAATAAGGGAGGGCGGGCCATGGAAGGTTTTAATACAGGTGAAAGTGGCTGGTGGGGGAGGAGGAGACGAGGAGAGATACAGACAGCCACAACATGACTGACTCTCTCTCCGTCTGTCTCCGTCTACTCTGTCTGTGTCAAAACCCGGGCCAGCCGCACTGCGCAAGGATGGAGAGGGAGACGACGTAAGGGCTGCAGAGCTCGAGAAGCTTTGGGATGTGCTAACCTTTCCTTGGTTTCCGGGCGTGCCACAGAATTCTCTGTGTGGTGCCGTTCTCCTTCTCCCTCGTCGTCTCGATCGCCTCCCTGTCAGTGTACGTAGTGTACGTGACCGGCATGGTGCGAAGAGTGCGAAGTGGGCGGGATTTGCCTTTAGTGCAAAGGTACCCTGCCCGTTCCAAAAATCGTCATCGCGAAATTGGGTTGAGCCCGGGGCCGAAAACACACAGGCCGGCCTGGCACTGGCTGGACGGGCTGCACACAATTGGGCGAGTGCCGGGGTAGAGTGAGTAAGGAAGTAAGGACGGGTGGGTCCTTATGACGTGGACGTGGTGTAAGTGCCACAGCACGGTGCGTTACCGGGACTTCTCTCTTCGAGGTACGTACCCCGAGCCGCATACAGCAGGTACTGTCACTGCAAATCCACAATATTTGGCCGGGCTGGCTGGGAAAGAGATGACCCAACCCCTGCCCAAAACACAGACAGCCGGAAATAACTGCGATGGGACGCAGATCCTGACAGACTGGATGGGCCGGTCCGGGCTTTTCCAAATTTCCAAATGGCTCCCAATGGCTGATTGTTACCCACTCCTGGTACTCTCAGCAGGTATTCCCAGTAACTCAGACGCAGACGTGGTGTAATTATATCACAAGTGACATCTGCAGGAGGGATCGAGATGGGGGCATACCAAGGCGAATCGAAGCGAGGCGACTCGAGTGCAGGCGATGCAAACCTTCGGTCGAGAGAAACTGGGAATGTTGGCTATGGTACGGGAGATCCGGAGCAAATGGTCCTCGGGTGTGGTATTTGGATGTTTTGTCCGACTTTGACTGTCACGTGACCGCTGTTGATTTCAAATGTCGTTGATCTGTCCGAGAAAAGTCATCAAATCCGAAATGGATGGGCCATGTGCTTTGTCATTCCCGAATGTTGCATCCTCAGACCCAATGGTGCAGGTGCACGCCGTCTTTATCTAGTATGGGAGGATCTGAATTGTCTTGTCGACCTAGTTTGGTCGGCACACGGCAAGTCATGCTGCGTGGCTCATCCTCTTGTCCATCGCCAAAGGCCATCAAGGAAAGCTTGGTCCTGCGAGCCACCAGCAGATGGCTCGGCTGCTCTGGCGAGTGAGAGGTGGCGGACAGCTCGGAGACGCGACGGAAACAACGGTAACCCAACCCGCGGCCAGCCGGGCACTACAACACTCGCTGTCCATTCGCATGTCAAGTGACACGACAAGATCTCCAAGACGATTGATCCCTGGTGGACACGCATCACCGTCCACGACGCCGTCCCAGTCCCAAGAGGAAGTGTAAGGTCGGGAACAGGGCTTTGGTTGCTGGGCGCTGTCGCAACAAGAGGTGAGTTGGTGTGGCTTGTGCTGTCCTCCCAGGGCTTGTCGTTGGACGTGCGGCCCTGTCAACACGGGTCGACACATGGGAGGGACGGGCAGCTGAGCCAGCAGGTCCCATCATCTTGGCCTGCCGTAGCCCTGCCAGATCTGACGGCGGGCCGCGATTTCTCTGCCACCCACCCGACCATCTGCAGCTGTGATGGATATAAAATGTCGATGGTGCTCGATCTCGCAGACCGTTGCTGGTGAGGAGACATCCACACATAGGATGACGAGCTCGGACTGGTGAGATGGAGATAACCGGATCAAAATGGGACTGGCCCCTCCCAGTTGATGGGGCACCAGGGCGATCTGTGGTAGAATTAATGTTTATGGTTGTTGTGTTGCTGATTAATCTTGCCTCTTGCCTGCCTCGGTCGCAACAGCTCGCACCAACTTGCGACCATACCAGCCAGCATGTCGACGACCAGAACAAAAGCTCCCCCACCCGTTTCGTCTCCGTCCCGTTCTGCCCCCGTCAGGCCCGTCAGGTCCCGTCAGCCCAATGCTCCTTCCGTTAAGCATCCACCCAAACGTCACTGTGGCCCGTGCTCGGCGCATCCCCAGGCTGGGGTAACCTGACGTCACTTGTCACTCCACACGCTGAATGGGGAGCTCGCTTGCTTGCTTTCGGGGTGGTGATCGCGACTTCTGGCCCGTGGAACAGCTGGTATTGTACATTACTTCCGTCCAACCCACCACTCACCGGCCCCAACAACCTTGATCGACAATTCCCAGAGACAGATGAAAGCCACAGTTTCACATTCACAACTCATCTCCTTGTGCCTTGCTGGGGAAATGACCCCAGAGATCCCAAATCATACCCACCTTCTCCACTGACCATCTTCTCAACGCTTCTGTACAACACATAGTACTGTTATGTACCTATACCCTGAGACACGATGTGCGTGGTAGTGCCCAACACCAAAAACCTCCCATTGGCTTATCGCGAAATGACGTACCCTTGTTTGTACCCGTTCCCTCAAAGAAAACAGGCTTCCTCCTTCCCTTGCTAAAGCGAAATAGCGGCAACGTTGCCAGAGTTGCAGCAAGTCAACAGCAACAGCCAGTCCCTCCCGAGCCAGAAATCGATATCGAAATCCAAATCGAAATCCGTCAGGAGCAGAAAACCACAAGAAAATCAGACCATGACCGAAGGTGCCGCTGCCACCTTGGCTGAGCAGCCAGATGTCACACAAGAAGCCAAAGACGCAGTCGAGAACCCCTCCCTCGATGCATACCATAACCCTCTGGAACAGGCGAGCCTCCATGCAAACCATGGCATTCGTGAGCGAGACCACTCGTTTGGCTGTACCAGGCGAATGGCGAACCAGGAGATAACAGCTGCATTTGCAATAAAAAAGGCAGCCCACCCGTCAATAAGCTGGAAGGAACTGTCTTGCGGCATCCTGAGTGCTGTCAAAAGTGTAGTTCGCAAGTATTGTGAATAAGGCAATCTGAATAAAGGTTTTCTATGCCTGGACGGGTGTCGATAAAATATATACTCCAATCATTCAGGTATCCCTGTTCGTCTCAATGACATGTAACTGTACATGCATGGTACAAAGGCTTGGGCTGGTCTCATTGACCGTACATCTGTGGCGCTTGTCCCTGTTCCCATGGATTCACACCTGTACCTATGAGCTCGCACATGGTACAAATGTTTCTCCCTCCTTCCCTTTCCTTTTTCTGTACTCTGGCCACCGTCACCAGAAGCAAAGGACAATTAGCCCGGAAATTGGTGTGCATCCATCAGGGCCTACACGCCGTAGCCCCTGCCTTGGTGGGAACAGGGCCTACAAGCCGTAGTCCTTCGGTGGCTGTAGGAACAAAAGCATGTAAGATCCATGTGCCTCTTGACCATTCCTGGGTACCAGGCTCGCTAAACTCCCCAAGACGTTTCAAGATGCCGCTGTCGTGGCCCCATCACTCTTCCTTCGTTACCTCTGGATTGACCGCTTATGCAGTGACCAGTCATTGTTGACTCGGCTATGGGCTAGGGGATGCAGAAAGGCTTTTCGTATTCATTCAAAAGCTTCGGTGTTAGCGTTACAGACCTTGTCATCTAGGACGCGACGCTTCCACTCGCAGTAGGAAAAAAAAGGATCTTGGCCAGGTATAACCAATTCTTTAGGTCTAGCAATGTAGTACAGGTAGAGAATAGCCATCAAAAAATATTTCTGAGCCAGGATAGGCCCACGTGTTAAGTCTAGTATACAAGATGAAACTGGACTTCTAAGATTTCCAGTCTCATTGCCAATCCTAAGCCATTATTTACTGCTTTCTGTGCAGGCCACCAGTGTCACCGGTGTCGTGCATGGCGTTAGGAACCGCACCCTCAACACTCTCAGGAAGCTTCTCCTGTAGCTTCTGGGGCACGATGGACGCCTTGCCTCCGTCCTTGAAGTGAGTTCTGTTGGTAAACTGGCCAGGCTCAGCGCCGGTGGGGTGGACCTAAAATAAATAATTGCTGCAGGTCCGCAGGCATGTCTTGATGGTTTTCATACGGAATCGGGATGGCGCTCAGGTGCCTTCTCTTGAACCTTGGAGCGCCCAGTGGTGTGAGAAAAGCCTTGGCCGCGCTCATTCTGCACGGTAGTCTGGTTATCCAATTCGGACATGACGCTAGATGATTCAGTGGTAATCGGAAGTGACATGATGTTCAATATATAATTCACCATTCCTTATGATCTGCATTGGAGATGAACTATCTAGGCCTGGAAGAGAGAAATTTGGACCCTTATATGCCATTTCAATTCAGGCCAGGACGCAGTAATGGACGTCATGATTTCCACAGCATCGGTCATGAATGCATGTGAAGGCCTCATTGGGTATTACGTAGTCGTGGACGTAGATGCTTCCTGTCATGCGGTAATTAATCATGTCGATAGGCCTGCTTCCTACGACTAAGATTCCAGGACATCGAAAAGCGAAATGCTATCGAAATTCCCGTAACGGCAGTGCTGCAGATCCAACACTTCTTTTTCCCCTTGGGATTGCTCAACTCTAAGGCGGTGGCGACAACGATGCCTATGATGTACAAACCCAGCCGCAACGATACAAATGACGAGGATTCGACATTGGGCTACGTCTGCATCGTAATGGCACAAACTACGATGCACAATAAAGGGCGATACCATTAAGCACCAATACTTGGCACAACACTGTCCACGCCAGCAGACCTGCGTGTGCTTGACGCAGCGACTGTGCTGCTTTGTGGGAGACTTTCCAACTTAGTTTCTGCTCAACCAAGTCATAACCGACTCACCGCACCTGCGAGTTAATGAGCAATAGCCCAATTTATATTGCATCTGCAGACTGCCGCTGCCCGTCGTGAGGACGTGAACTAAGTCGTGAATAAGTTTGGTGGGTTGGTAGTCTTGGTTATTAAAGTGGCATACAAAGTCGAACAGAGACCTTTTGGAGATACACAGGTAGGTGGGGTCACTATCGACAAGGCTTCAATGAGCAAATCACGGTGTCATGATCACTAAACCCTTTTTCAGGGAACCGTGGAATCGCACCTTTAGACAATCATTGACAGCTACTTCGTCACGCAAGCTGCAGTGACTAGCATGGGCAATTGTAGTAAAACACCTCGCAAGGAATAGTAGGCTCCAACATTGCAGCACCGGCAAATAAACAACCGTAGCCTTGCCAAATCCTCCACTATGCCGCATACTTTGCCTTAGAGTGACGTGACGCAGCTAACCACTCACCACCACTCTGGCCTTACGACTACCATCGGCGGATGATGTGCGTCACCTGGCATCTACATGTTCGCTCCAATCATCTATGTACCGTCCTTTCTAAGTGCAGCTCCAATGCGCCTATCGGTGTGTTCACAATGTTTACTCCAGAAAGCGTGGCAATATGGGAATTTGCACAAAATGGTTATTGTGGTAGGCAGGGGTGGATGTTGCTGGGTATACACCGTCAGGCGTAGCACCCGCGAAGGGTAAAATAGGCTGCAGGTGATGGCAAGGCGCGAGTACTCGCGATGAAGTCACCAGCATCCTCACCAGATCGTAGGATAATCGATCTAGGAGGCCCTACGTCCCCAATGTGATATTTGCTCGTCGGTAGTGAATTAGTGGCACCAAAGTGAACTAGTGACAAGCTCCGACGGGAAGTGGCGGGAGTCCGGCGGGGGTCAGGCGCGAGCGATGCATGACATCATTGGGAAGGTTAGATGCGAGGGAGGCGTGATGAGGCGAATGTAGTTGTCGGGGCGGACGCAATATTGTTATTCCGTTTTGAGGGATGATATTTCGTAGGATCGTGAAGTGCTTGTGGACAGTTGACGTGTTTTGTGAGGCTGAGTGGCGGTTTCGTGATGTCTCTCGACGGAGGAGAGAATAGCATATATCACGTCGCACAGATGAACAGACCAGACAAGTGATTGAAGTTATATTGCCATCGCTTTCCCATCCCCCTATGCTGCGCCAGACCAGATATACAGCCGAGGAGAGGAACGTAGAGCCCAAAAGTCACTAAAACCAGAGGGATAGCCTAAATGCCCGAGAATTTACAGTTAGCAACTTATACTGTGCATTTTCTTAGGTCTTCCATGTGTCAGAGGCTCTTCCCAGTCACGCCCGCATTTTTACAGGTTTGATAGAAGCCTCACGCAAACGGTACGTATAGGAGGCGAAAACCGGTACGTTGCTGTGCTCATTAATTACTTAACTAGCCAAAGATGGGCGCTCTTACCTGATTTTTCTTGTTCAACGGCATACCCCGGGCCAAGAATGGGCTAGGGGGCGCAACATATTGCCATGTGAAGATTCCGGTCTCGCACCCATTCGATCATCCTAAACTATAATCCTAACTAAAACCGTTGTGAGTGGTGTTCTGGAGGGTCTTTATGCTCAGCAATGACGTCCCATTATGCAAAGCTGATATCCACGATCGAAGAGTACGCCTATCTCATTCGCTACGATGCCTTGCAGTAGGCCTGCTAGTCTAAATGGGCGCAGGAAAAAAACCTCCCGATGTTGGTCAATGATAGATCACGACTGACTTATGACGCAGAATGATTACCCTTTTGATGTGGGGAAAACGATCAGCCCGTCTTTCCTGTACTAGGGACAGGCAAGTTTCCCAAAACTTACAAGGTGCCTTATTTCGCGGAATAAAAGACAACTCGAGTGCCGTGCCATTTTACAAGTCAGGATATGCTCGAGAAGACAAACGCCGAGAAATAGCATCGCAATCGCAAACATGGACTCTGCCAAAGAGACTGCCAAAGAGACCCTCCATAAGGTCACCCATCCTAGCATGGACCCAAGCAAGTTCACCCAACAGCCGGCCAACACCGGCCTCGAGCGAGACATGGAACCCAAGCCGCAAAAGGTTCATCTACCATCCGAAGGCGAAGACATCGTGTACAAGCCGTCGGGTAAACTCGAGGGAAAGAAAGCTCTTATCACTGGAGGAGACTCTGGCATCGGCCGCGCCGTAGCCATCCTATTCGCTATGGAGGGAGCCACGGTGGCCATTGTCTATCTCCCGTCCGAAGAGGATGACGCACAGCACACCAAGACCCAGGTAGAGAAGAACGGCGGGGAGATCATCCTCATCCCCAGCGACCTATCCCTGTCGATTAACTGCATAGATGTTGCAAAGCGGGCTGTGAACGCGCTCGGCGGAATCGACATCTTGGTTAACAACGCTGCTACTAGGCAGGAGCAAGGAGATATTAGCGACATTTCCGAGTGAGTACCCATCAACAACCAGTTTTTCACACGGACATATTCATAATAACAAACGTTGTGGCCATAGGGAGCAGTGGACGTCCACTTTTCGCGTCAATTTGGACTCGTACTTCCATCTTACCAAGTATGTGCTGCCACATTTGTCCAAAGGCGGCGTGATTGTCAATAGTGCGTCGGTGGACTCCTACATCGGCGTCCCCAGCCGACTGGACTATGCGACGAGCAAGGGCGCCGTGGTTGCCTTCACTCGTGCACTCTCCAATCAGCTGGTCAAGAAGGGTATTCGTGTCAACGCAGTTGCTGCCGGGCCGGTGTGGACACCGCTCTTGGCCACAAGTGGGAGCGAGCAGATTCAAAAGGGTCACGAACTGGGGAACTGGACGCCGATGGATAGAGTGGGACAGCCGAGCGAAATTGCGACGAGTTATGTATTCCTCGCATCCAAGGAGAGTGCTTTTATGAGCGGGCAGACTCTGCATCCCAATGGGGGCATCGTCGTTAATGGTTAATGTATATAGTACTGGATGGATGGGAATATGAATGCTCATTCGCTCTTAGGAATCACTGATATAACCGTTCTGAAAAGCTATGAACCATTAGAAGAATATCCACTCGCATTACCTAGGGTTTGGTATATCACGGCTTACCGCCGGTATTCAACGCAGACCAGGCCTGCGAAATCAGTGTCAGGTCTTCATTTGTCCGTTGTCAAGATGCTCCTCCCAAATCTCAGCCAAGGCCGATATATCCATGGGCTAACCACCCATTGATGGCACTCAATGCCGCTACGATATCACCTTGTGATCCTATATACTGCGCCGTAATATTTATCGGTAAGTGAGAGACGAGACCGAGGAGAAGTCGCCAAGGACAAAACATCCGACACAGGGCATTCTGTGGACGCCCTTAGAATGTGGCAGGGCCCAAGCTAACCCAGAAACCTGAATCGGTAATGAAAAGTCGACGGAGTTTAGGAGTATATAATGAAAATTAGAGTGCTTGATTTTGAAGCCGTTTAGGGCCTAATGAATGCGTCTATTGATCGTCTCGCAATATCTTCAGGAAATTCCTGGATGAGACCATCTCTCCTGGTCAGGCCACTAATAAAAGTAATACTTGAGGAAAATGTCCGGTGGTGACGCGCAGGCGTACTCGACGGATTCGTGGGAGTAATACGACCTGACGGTCAGTTTTCGAGTCTTTCCTATTGAAAGCCGTCGTTGCTAGCACCTCGTTGGAATTTGACTGTCACATGTCGGTCCGCACACAAGAGTGAGTGATATCCCAAAATTCTTGGAGGCTCAGCATGAGGCACCCACCTGTAAACCTAAAAAATGTCTATCACAATAATATTGTCACCGCGACGTCAATGACGTCAGAGGCGGTCATTTTTTCTTTGGTGTTGGGGGGCAGCTTATGTACAAAGGTGGCGACGTTGGGAAAGGGGTGACGGCGCAGAATAGTAATGCAAACGTTGATTATACGCCTGTACACACAATTTTCTGTCCGACAATTGATTGCGACAAAATGATGCAATACTAGGGATATTTATGAAATGCGATCGATTGTTCGAGACCCGAGCGGTAACGGCTATAAGAGACATTCGCCCTTTGCTGCACTGATTTCAGGCGAAAACACCAAGCAGCTCTCCCGATTGAATCAAGCAACGGTAATCTCAAGCGATCATGGCTCGATATGAGACTGGCCAGTCAGTTCGCTACAAACCGGTTGGCGGCAAGTGACGCTCCTTGCATTATTTGGTATAGAACTTAGAGACTAAATTTCCGAGGCCCTGATTCCCAAACCTCTGAGACTGTTGGTGTTATTACTGACGTCTTGACGGAGCCTGGCATTCAAGCCGATCGAAATGTCCAGGCCAGCCCTGATTCTCCCCGATACGAGGTAATGGAAGCAAACCGCGACCAATGGTGAACAAGCGACACTGACGTGTAAGTTTAGATTCAGAATTCTAATACTGGCAAGGTCACTACGGTGTACGAGGTCAATATTCTCGGTCCATCCCAGTGAAGACGTTTAAGAAGTGGGTATGAACTGGGAACTGGGTAGATAAGCGGTATCCGCTAATGATAAGAATGTAGGAGTGTAGTTCTCGCCCTCAATGAACTCTCTGTCTCGGTTTGACCTCTCCACTCTTGACAAAGGCGCATCGCTGGTACGCTCGGCGTTGCGTGTAAAGTGTATGATTGTTGTCTTGTCACCTTTAATTGTCGCTCCACCTAGTCTTTCCCGTTGCACTTGATGGGATGACCGCAGCTTACACGTGAGCCGTCTGGATGTGGCTCCAGTCAGGGCTTCCATGACTGCAGTACCGACAACCTCAAGCTCGGTACTTCAGGGTGCAAAGAGATGCCACTCCAGTGTCAATGTAGCATCAGAAGCAGTAAATGTTGGGCTGCCAGCATTAAGGTCCCAGTCACATTGTATGACTAGGACAGCCAGATTTGCGAGTTGAGTGCGCAGATGACGGAGGAAACGTCGTACAATTTCTTTCTGCGGACACACTGAGCATACTTAAGTGTTCGTAGTTCGAGGTCGGTTACCAACATGACGCGTTTGTTAACGACGTTGGGCTAGGCAGATTCCAACCAAACCATCGGCTCTAGGCCCTATGGACAGTTACATGACATGCCATCTGGGGTGTTGCAGAGACTGCCTGTATTGACCGAAGTGTTGAGATGCTACCTTGCCAAAGAAGTGGGACAGATATGCGCGTTGACTTTTGAGTTATGCAGTGTGGCAGGAACATGAAGGTCGAGGCAGTGAGGAGTTGCTGGAGGCGTTATCATCCAGATGGAATATTTTGAGCGTAAGTGCCAGACGGCACTGGGCATGTCTTGCGCGATCATGTCGAGATGCACACGGCACAAAGGGCACGAAATCTCCAAGTGCGATGAGCAAGCGCTTGAGATCGGCACGCTTGAGCATGGTGGCGACTTCGAAGAGGCTAAGATCGCTGTGTCCCTAGGAGTTAGAGGTTGCCAGGCTGACGTAACTTACGCCCAGTATTCAGGTCGATCCAGACAACAGCAGTGCGTGACTGCTAACATGGGATGATCTTTCGCGGCAGATGGCATTGTGGTAGGGTCCTCTAACTGTCTTGGGACTCTTGCAGCCCCGATCCTTTTGCAGAGAGGGTTCAGAGAGACGTAAGAGATAGTCAATACAGTGTTGATAAGAGGACGCACGTAGCCTTAACCACGTCATTGATGCACTTGCTAGGGCTCGGAATCACCCTAAACGGCTACTGACTAAACCAGGGATAGTTTCCGCTAGCCAGCCCAGAGAATGACGGCATGCGAGCGGGGACAGCTTCGGTTTGAGGGGTGGCAAGGCGTCGCAATCTAACTTCCCTCTCCCGTCATGCAATATGACCTACAACAGACATGGCACTCGTAGCCGTTGTGACCCTTGTGGCTTTTCACGAATCCGTGGTCCGCAGCCGATGCCGCTCCTTGTCGTCACTGGGGTCATTTCCCGCGACGTTGACGACATTAAATGGTCTACGCAACAGTGTGCTAAGATCGACAATTGCGTTCGTATTGAGGTTAATCTTGCATTAATTAGACGGACGGCTTGGAAAATACCTTGTGGCGATCATTCCAATATGCGTCGGGTCCATTGCATTGATCAAGGTTGATTTAAATTAATCAGAACCGAATCTGGGATACTCTCTCACTCTTTGATGAACAATGACTCACACTAGGCTGTCGACAATGGACAGCAGGTGAACACTGAACAGCAAGGTTGAGTTGTTCGAAGGAGGATCCCGTTTTGCCAACTTGAACGTCTTCTCGGTTAGCCTTGCAGCTTCTTATCGCCGCAACCCTGCCCAGATGGGCTGGAGAGCCTTCCTACTGGTTGGGGAGCATACCCGGCGGGTTGTGCGTGCTGTATGCAAGTTACCACTCACACAGCACAAATGTGCTCGGGCAAGCAAGGAAATTGGTACTCATTTTAAACGAGAGATGCTTCCTCCTTCAGAGGCCAGTGCAATGTGACACTTAGACAGAAGAAGCATGACCCAAGCTCATGCCCACTTCAACCGCGACCTGAATCCGCTGTTTGCTTAGATCCAGCAAGTCCTGATCAAACTCGACCCGTGCCTTTTGGAATGCCACGATGATAGATGAACCCCCGTACTGGAAATACCCCAGCTCTTCACCTTTCTTAATCTCCTCACCGCGCTTCTGGAACCGGTCATGAATCCTGTTTGTCGTCAGCCCCTGTCATGGCGTCCTTTCGTACGTCCAACAGGTATTGGCCTAACTCACTGAACAGACCCGACGTTAGTTGCCCCGATGGCCACGAACAACACGTCGCCGAAATCTTCTGTCTCTATGACGACGCACTCCCTTCTGTTCCGTGTCAATATGTCCACCTTGCTCTGCAAAGCAACGGCATCGACTTGATAGTAATCACCAGGTACACTTCTGAAGAGCTTGACCTTGCCCGAAACAGGGGAGTGGTACCGATGGTAGTCCTGTGGTGATAGACGAAAGCTCGCAACTGCCCCGCCGTCGAATCGCGAGCCGATTTGGGTATCCATGACGAGGTTGGCAATGCTGAAGCCATTGCCCTTGATCCATAGACTCTTCGTCTCCGCGACTGATTCGTAGGTGACGACCCGCGAATCAGCGACGACAACTGCGATAGAAGCGTCCTCTGGCTGGTGGATTGGCCGAGAGCCGGGCCTATGTGCGCGGGTGAAGAAGTCCTCGAATGTTTTGTACTCGTCAATATCCGAAGGTTCAAATTCGTTCATATTAATGTTGTAGGTCTCCACAAACTGCCGGATCTCCTCTTTTGATGCCGGAGTCCCTTCTTGCTTTCCTGGTGCCATGCTCAGTGAAAATCCGAATGGGCCTGGGTCAACATATCCAGAACTTGCCCCTGTTCATAGTTTTATTGTAGATGTAAAGGCGCATCGCGTGCGTCGTGTCAACCCATTCCGTAAGGGGATTAAATAACAACAACAACTTCAGCTTCTTCAAAAGCGGCTGCATTTCATGTTCAATTTGTCCATTCTACATCGTCCAGGCCTTGTCAGAACAGCGGTCTCGCACGTGTTAGAGAAGGGGAGACATGCCTTGCGATTGAACGACAACCATCCCCAATGAGCATTCTGCAGAGGCGGATGAGGTCAGCGCCATATCCAGTCCATAGGCATCCATTTGCTGAAGGTTCGGTGATTGTTACCGGATGAACCCATGAGATCAGGTAGTCCGTGATCGTGTGTAATCTGTGCATCAAACCCATCTTGGCGAAGAAATGCGGCCAGATAGTTCGTCAGATGAATGCGGACAATGTGAGAATGTGAGACTGCGAATGGAAAAGTGTTTAATTTTATGAATTTGGATAATGTTGACGATATCAATCTGCTCTCTCCCAGCCACTCTGCCCGTGAAAAGGTGAGACATCTCGCTGCTCCACGAATGTAAACGCTGGTGCATGTGCGTACAACAACCACTTGCGTCCTTCCTGCCAAAACGTCACAATGGAGTCATCGTCGTTACATCACGCAGCTTGGACGCCGTCGAGAAGCTGACGGGCAGCCACAAGACAGCGCTTGGGGCCGGGAAAAAGACTCGCCAATCAACGGCACCGACCTGATCCGTTAGATGGAGGGATCCTGCACAAGCCCGGGGGACGTCCTCTTTAGCCTGGAACGCAAATTCAGAGCGTTACGTGTCTCTTTGTGCCAGTACCACGCAGAACCAAGAGGCATTTCCATGCGCTGTTTCCTTTGCTTGTGTGGTTGTCACATGTACTCTCCGCTACCCAAGGAATGGCGCCGTGAATTCCATGGGCGCCATGAGCACCTGGCCCGCTGTCCTGCCTGTCGCCCCCGGCGGTTCCGCAAGGGGGAAACGTGGAAGCGCTCCGCCTGGCCAGGTAATGTCCCAGTTTACGCAAGCCGAGGAAAGATGGCACACTCGTGAGTGTCCGAACCAGTAACCCAAGAGGGCATGGCGACTGCTTTCCCTGATAGAATAAGAATACCTGCAGACAGTCCGGTCAACCGGGCAAGATGTTGTAAAGCAGACAGCATACGCCTGAGCGGGATCCATGACGAAATGGAACAATAGATCCTCGGTTTGCTTATGCGTTCTCTCTACTGCAGACACTGGCGGCCAGGGCCCTTGTCTCTTGTTTAGGAGATTAGGCAGCATGACTGACCCTCTCTAGAGAAAAAGCCGGATGATTGGCGAAGTGTCAGCGTCCTTCGCTCGCGTACCAGAGCATACAAACGCTGGCATTGTCAACTGGCCACGACCCGGATCCCGGTTTTAGTAAGGGTGCGATCGGCAGATTTCGGCGGAGTTCCATAGTGCGTTACTCGTCCCGCCAATAGGGTGACTGCCGATGCAAGCCTTGTCCAAAGGGCAGCTTTGGCTGCCGACAATCAATAGTTCCTTAAGCCTTATCCCTGCCGTTCGCCAACACGGGATATCCTGGCATCGTTTTCCTTCCAGCTCCTGCTAGTATCTCGACGTGAGTCGTGCAATGGGTACCTACGTCCACACCAATAACATCCTTGGGACTGACCATCCGCCAACAATTCGGCCTGTGCAATATTGTTTGGCGCAGTTTGGGTGAAGGTGGCTCTGCAGAAGAAAGCAACTACGAGGTGATCAGCGTGACAATGCGGCGGCGAGCAGACCGCACATACACATTATGTGGGGCTTGCATTCTCCGTCCTGGTGTGAGCAATGTTTCTCTCCTGCTGCGATCAACGGTGGCCAAGAGCGATATGCAAAATATTCTCATCATGCCCTGAGCTGCTCCGTGGGGGAGCGTCCCGCTCCCGCCACCTGCAGCACCTCCATTTCCATGCCACTCAGTATGAAATGTCAAGGAGGGGGTATGCTTCTGCCAATGGAAACTACCTCTCTGTGCCGTGATTGACTCTGAAATCTCCGGAATTTTTAACTAAATTATCTAAACTGTCCTTGGCTAAGGTGGGGTTGGTTGGTGGGGGGGGGCTTACTGGGGCCAATACCTACAGGATTTAAACCAGAAATTCTCTCCTATCACCGTCACCACAACACAAGATGCTCGCCTTACATATCCGGTGCATGCTCTGCCCCCGCTCAGCCACGGTCTAGGGCGTCCAGGACTGTTACCGCTGCCCGAAGCGCATGAGATCGTGGTGCCCGTTGATCGATTTCAGCAAAACTATGCTTGTGTTACCCTCATTGACTATGTGAGCGCAGATTCTTGAGAATCCCCGTCAGGTTTGCGTACGATGTTAGCTGACGTATTCTGTTCTGCAACCTCTATAGGGACAGTACTAAAGAGCTTCCAATGGCAACGGCCGATAACGAGAAGGATCATGGTACATATATTCCCGTAAGTACTACGATCTGGGACGGCATCTGTTGCTAATGAGGACATTAATAGGAAGTAAGTCTTGCTGTGCCGACGAGACGGAGCGATATGTTTGCTGACCCCGGCTGTCTTTGGTGATATAGATTGGTAAGTCTTGGCTGTGCCGACGAGACGGAGCGACCTGTTTGCTGACCCATTTTTCAGGAAGTACGTGCTACTATGCTAAGCCCATGAAATGGCTGACCATATCTGTTTTATTTTGCCAGATTCTGAGTTAGTCTGTACACTTGTGTATTATGCAATGCTGACATAGATGAACAACCCAGGATGCTGAGGACGAATATACCTACCGGCCTGATGATACATTTTTAGCACGCCTTAAAGCAGAAATTCTGCCAAATTTGACTTTCAATACTGAAGCCTCTTCAGCATTATGCGATCGGTGTCTCAACATTGACCTAGATATCACTCTCTCTTCGTTGCATGGCCCAAAGAACGGCTGTGATCTCTGTCAAATCCTCTCGAAATGCGTCAACAAGGACGAGGTCAAGGACACCAAGATGCAACTTCTTGAAGCCCGGCATTACGTAAGGATCTGTGCTGTGTCGGGTGTGTGAAACTGCTCCGTTTGTCGAAGATGATGGCATAGACAGCTGACACTTTGTTAGAAAAGCCCCAAGACGTCTCTAGAAGGTCGAAGCCAATACAACCTGGACTTCCCGTATTCCTACAATCGGGTAGCCCGAGTCATTTCGGGCTAATCAAGGAATGGCTTCGACTTTGTGACAAAGGCGAATGCTCGCGAGATGGTGGATGCTGTCCCAATCCCAATGGTGCTCAAATGCCAACCCGGGTCATCGGTGTGGGGATTGGCCGCGACAGAGTGCGCCTCATCTCGACAGACAAACTGAAGGAATACACTACGTTGCTCTGTCCCATTGCTGGGGCAAGCTAACAAAGAAGTAAAAAAAAAAAAAAAAAAAAATGGCGGACTACCCGTAGGAACAAAAAACGCAGGAGTCGAAGATTTCTTGTTGAACAATTGCCGCCGACCTTTCAAGATGCAATCAGAGTCACTCGAGAGATCGGCAAGCGATACCTCTGGATCGACTCGCTTTGTATCATTCAAGGCGACGACGGGGACTGGGCAACCGAAGCCACAAAGATGGAAACGGTCTTCAAGAACGCTTACTGTACGATTGCTGCCACCTCTGCCGAAGATTCAACTGAGGGGTTTCTCAACCGGCCGATGGAATAGTCAAATTTGCAATACGTGACAGTGCCTAACTCCTCACATGGCAAGGTCTATGTTTGCACATTTATCGACGATTTCCCTGGCGACGTGGAGGAAGGTGTCTTGAACAAGCGGGCATGGGTGTTACAGGAACGAGCCTTGTCACGCCGAACGATCCATTTTACGACAAGGCAAACGTACTTCGAGTGTGTGTGGGGGGGGGGGGTGCGTTGCGAAACGCTTACTTACATGTACAAGTAAGTCAACGTGGAGCTCAGCTACACGCACCGCTTCTTGCCTTTACAATTCCATTGTTATCACCGAGTACTTACTAATAAGCTTGCTAATTTGTAATAAATTAGCGCGAATTTATCTTTTCGAAGTGACCCAGAATTTCCTCGCTCTATTACGCAACAGGCTCTGGCGGCTCAAATCCGGTTGTTTCAATCTCTGTTTGCTGGATACTCGAACTTAGGCCTCACGAAGGAGACAGACAGGCCCGTTGCGATCGACTCACTAGTCATGGCGTTGGCCGACGCTTTCGTAACAAATGTCAGATACGGTATCTTTGAACGCTATCTTCACAGAAGTCTCTATGGCGACGGTTGCAGAAAATTGCCAAGCAGCGGATATCTGACACAGCTGGCTAGAAGATTCCGTCGTGGTCTTGGATGGCATATCCTGGGCAGGTCGAGTATCCGGAAATTCGAGACGTTGAGTGGGATGAGAGCGTTCAATTTGTGGATGGCAAGGCGACCAACGAGACCAGCAACCCGGAGAATGATGGCTATCTTTTGAAAGCTCGAGTGACACGTATTCAACATTGCGAGATCAAACCAGAGAGTTTGGAACATGTTATACGCAATGAGAAGGGCGATGAAGTCGTGCATCTGTGGTTCGATCAAGAAAGAGAGGCCTCGATAGAGGTACGGTGTGCTATAATGGGAAGACGGACGAGATGAAAGGATGGCAAACGGACATATTACGTACTGGTTGTTACGGAAGGCCCGGAAAGCGGATTATGGGCGAGAGTCGGGATGGGTTCTATCGAACAGGGTTTCATATCGTTTGACGGTCAAGACGAGGCGGCACAGATCTCATGATGTCTCATTTCGTGGTTCAATTTGTCTTCTGAATGAGGGTTTGGACTCCTGTTTCTTCCTTCTCTTAGCAAAGCAACACGCTCATTACACATCAACTGGAGATAATATCCAACGTGATCAAGCATATCTCAATCAGATGTCGCAACGACCCAACAAATATGAGACAGGGAAATCGGAGTAAGCGGGGGACGACCAATCGCGCAGGGAGCGATCTCACTGTCTTCTATGTAGTGGCACATTCTGCAACCGCAGCACCTGATGACATCACAGGGCAAAACACAGGGCGGAGACGACGTGTTCCGAGTGCTCCTCCCTAGGGCCGGGGAGTTTATCGTAGATGGCATTTCAGAATGGAGTGCAGCTATAATTAGTTGATCAGTGCACTGATTCCTGTTCCGATATAAGCGCAACCACAGAGATCTAGCCAGGGTCGACGTTCAAAACGTCCGCTGCGTTCTGAGAGACTTCTTGAAAGCACAGACTAGGTATAGAAGGCATCAAGATGAAGCTCTGATAGTCCATCTAAGTGCGGGTACCTGGACTAGAACTCCTCGAGACGGAGTTGTCGGGTGCTTACGTCACGCGCCATCCATGCCTCAGGTCCAAAGCAGTTTCTCTGGCTTTGTGCTCATGTCAAACGAAGCTGGCCGTCAGCACCCACCGTGGTCGTCTGGACGTACGATGCAAAGCCGGATGCGGAGATAAGTCCCATGCCCTTCAGATCTTTCGGCTAAGGATATATCATACGATGAGACCTTGACAATCGTCCGTCATTGCTTATCGGCTTTGACATATCTTCACGAGAACAGGCCACCAATCGCGCACCGAGACATCAAGCCGGCCAATATACTTGTACAGTACCGATCGGAAAGTGATATTTATGTCAAGTTAGGCGACTTCGGATTATCGCGGGACCGTTCCGAGTTGATGACCATCTGCGGCACCTTGGAGCGCCCGATGGTGTGAGAAACGCCTTGGTCGCGCTCATTCTGCACATTGATCTGGTTATTCAAGTCGGACATGACGGTGGATGATTCAGTGGTAATCGGCAGTGACATGATGTTCAACATATACTTCAAAACTCGTTATGGTTTGCATTGGAGGCGTTGAACTATCTAGACGTAGAAGAGAGAAATCCGGGACATTATATGTCATCTCAATGCAGGCCATGACGCATAATGGACGTCATAGTTTCCACGGCATCGTGTCGTGAATGCATGTGAAGACCTTATTGGGTACGTAGTCGTGCACGTAGATGCAGCTTGTCAGGCGGTAATTGATCATGTCGAATAGGCCTTCTTCCGGATACTAACGATTCCAGGACATCGAAAAGACTAATGCTATCGAAAATCCCGTAACGGCGGTGCTGCAGAAGCAACGCTTCTGCCCCCCCCCCCGCCCCCCCAACAAGGGACTGCTCGGCTCTAAGGCGGTGTCGACAATGATACCTATGATGTACAAACCCAACCACAACGATACAAATGACGAAGAGTTGACCACCCTAGATTGGATACGTCTGCGTCATAATGGCACGAACTACGTCGAAAGAGCGTTACCATGAAGCACCAATACCTGGCAGCCTGCGTGCTTTGTGGGAGACTTTCCAGCTTAATTTCTGCTCAATCAAGTCAAAGCCGACTCAACATACTTGGGTGATTTAACGAGAAATAATTCATTTATATTGCATCTGCAGACTGCCGTGCCCGTCGTGAGGATGTGAAAAAGTCGTGAATAAGTTTTACAGTTGGTCGCTGCGGTGCATCAAGGCAGGAAATGGCTGTCTGTGCCCTTGGGTTCGAGATGGCGAAGTAGCAAGGATCCTGCGATGGTGTGGCACACTTTGTAGGGGTAGTTCAGGGGATTCGACGGTTAACAGCACTCCACCCTTTGAGTTAGAGGCCCCTGTTTGGCAACTTGGGACCTGTCGGATTCATGCTTTCGCGCGTTCGCGGTCTGCAAACGGCTACAACCTCGGAATACAGTTCAGGAATTATGCTTGGGGCTGCAGCTTCAGCGCGTGTTGTGAGTACTCCAACTCATTTTTAGATGATGAATTCATGCCGCAGCATGTGGGACGCTCAGAGGCGTGCCAGCCTATGGGCGGCCAATCTCTACTGCGGAATATGGAGGCTCCCCATGTCTCCAGAAGGCTGATTGCACAACATAAAAAACCCTTGGCAACGCCTGACTCCTGCCATCGACTGTTCTCCCATCCATCTTACCTGGCAATGTGTGCCCGCATTACGTTATCAACAGGGGGTATCACTGCTTTTCTCTCCTTTTCTCCTGCGAATAATGCACAAGAAGTCGTACAAGGCCTAGTGTTCAATTAGGCCGCTGTTCGTATAATCGCGGTCCCTATCTTACGCGACACAGGGCAAGTCGACCTCGTTGTTGACATCGCTGTTGACATCGCTCATCAAGCCTGTCCAGCTGTTCAGCATCGGCTGTCCCAGGGGATCTGAGCCCGCGACGGGTGGCCAGAAGAGCGGATCGATGATGCTGGGGCAGCTGTCCAGGTTCAGATTTATGGGCATCGTGCTATCAAATATAGTGCCGAACGATGTCGCGCCTAGGCTCGCCCAGGGGATGGCCTGCATTGCTACAGACTGTTGTTATTGATCAGATGTCGTCGAGGATAGTGAGATGGTCGAGGGTTGGGAAGCCCCGTCGTCGGTGAAGGTCCCGTTCTTGGCGGACGAGATTGGGCTGTGTCCCTGTGACAGTTCGGAGAAGAGGTTGGTGCTTGCGGTTGACGGTAACCAACGGCCCTCGCGGTCGCATGCTCCACCACTATTTCTTTGATCCCCCAGGTCCAGATTCATATCTGCATCGTCGTTCGGTGGAATTCTAGAGCCTTCACCCAGGTTCTTAAAAACTTGATCGATAGTAGTATCGCTTTGCCTCAGCATCCTGACGATGTCGTCACCGCTACCCGGCACGCTCAGTGCCTCAAGCACACAGTCTCGGCGATGGAGCTTCTCGCGGAGGGTGGCTGTTTCGTCTTGAAGACTACGTTTTGAGGCCCAGGCGCGCTGGATGAAGTGACACTCCAGGCCTCGTCCCTGGCAGCGTCCGCAAGGTTTTTGACCGTCACACTGTAGAGAAGAAACCGTATTAGCCACTGCTATGGATTGAAAGGAGGCCGGGGGCGATAGTGAACGGGGCAGAGCAATACCTTAGCTCTCTTGTCGCGGCAGGGTTCGCAGGCTGTGTGGGTGAAGCGTTGATGCTTGCGTCCTGTCTTCTTGACCTTTGAGGTCGTCATGGTTGTTGATACGGAATGAGTAGGTCTGTGTTTGATGTGTGAGAAATCAATGATTGAGAAGGTGATGGGCCTGGGAAGACGATTTGGATAATTGCAATATTGATGGTGCATTGGCTCTGTGAGACAGAGTCGAGGTGGTCTACGTAACGTGTTGGATTATCAAGAAAAAGCCAACCCCAATGCATCGCGGGACACGAAAGTTGGGGGGGGGGGGAGGCGGGAATGAAATCATACTGGGGTCAGCATGCTCAATTGCCGATCCCATTGAGGACATACTGCCTGCCCGCTGTAAGCTCTATCAGCAGAGCAGAGTGCTCATATACACCCATGTGGCTACCAGTACTGAACTGTACATGTACATAGAACACATACTCAAGCGGACCCAGCGCCTAACGATCCCCACGGGACCAAACTCGATCCACGATGCGCTTATCGTGCCGTCACCCATAAAATCCTATGTTGGCGTGGGTGCGCCAAACGGAATTGACGTGAACCCCAGTGGGTTTCCAGAGGTGTTCTAGCCAAATAACCACTCGTGACACAATATTAACCCGGAAGGTGCTCCGGGCTAGAAAGCTATTGTTTCTGGTGTCCTGATTGGCCAGCCCCTGACCCCAATCAGGTCGGCTGCTTGGTTCGCTTCACACCAAGCACTCGAGGGTTGATACTCCGTCCTCTGGCAAGAGCCGGTCTGTCCTCCAAATTCTTGGTATCGTGGGCATGATCGATCGAGGGGCGCGAGCGGATTAGTCAGGAAGAGATTGGCAAACTCAATTCCAAACATTGAGATGGGCTGAGAGGCTGTTCTTGTCGCTATGTGTGTCTCCCCAGGCTGATGGTAATCCGTCAGAACCAGTTCAATGGTGACGTCATAGGCACGAGGTGGGTAGAGCTTACAGTTGTCTGAGCAATCAAATGACTCCAGGCCACAATATCATACATTGGGTTACTAACCATCGCATTTCCGAGGAGAGAACGAAGCATTATGGATCACAATGGCCGCTTGGATCAAGAGGGAAGGTGGATACCACACACGGGTATTACGAGGCGTTGGGATCGAAGATATCCGTAACATGAACCCAAGCATGGGTATCCGTACAATTCCCGAAGCCGTAAGAGGAGAAAAGGAGCTAGCACCGAGGCGATGACGTTCGGTAGATCGTCCAGGCTGACAACTTCCAATCACAGTTACGCTTGACCATCCGGAGGCTCCTCCGGACTCTTTGAGGCACGCTTCACTCGATCACTGTCAGATTCGGGTTCTACATGGAAAACGCCGAAGGTTCTCTTGGATGGCATCCTCGTACACAAATACCTTGCCCCCCTCATTTGATTGGCTGGATTAACTGCGGACCCCTCTCCGAGATCCACATCATTGCTTTAGTATAAACCACGGAAACCCTGGAACGCGATATTGACGGTACCTACGTCTGAAGAGCTCCTTGGGTCGGATCAGGTTAAGGGGGTCGTAATCGTGCGTTGGTTTGGGGTGATGTAGGAGTTGCCGTCTCAGTGTAGATCTTTGTACCGGTCGCGCTTGGGGTTGAAAAGGTGACGAATCCGCGACGTCTAGTTTATCTGACCTGGTGTGTTCCGCAGCACCCATTTTCTATCGATCGCCACAGGTTCTTGCATTGATGGAATCGGCCATGGGCTGCACGAATTATGATTTCATATCCTCACCACCAGTCATATCATATCTCGATGCAGCGAGACTCTGTTTCTTTCCATAATTTCTACCACCTGGAACTCCTCTCGGACTTTTGACCGCACCGACCTCGTCCACGAGATTCGAATCTTCTTCTTAACACACCTTAAAACAATTAATTGCACGCACGTGAATATTCCCAACAGCCAAGTTAAGAATAATGACTACCTCGAAAGTCAAGAAGAGTGGCTGCGTGCCCCAGCCCATCACCCGCACAGCTTGCTAACCGTGCCACGACAAGAGAGCAAAGGTACGGTTGCCTCCTACTATCTATCGATGGTCATATTACAGCTTCAATTGCTGACATATGCACCACAGTGTGACGGCCAGAAACCCTGCGGACGCTGACACAAACGAGGCTCCGAATGCCACTTCATCCAGCGTGCCTGGGCCTCAAAACGCAGCCTTCAAGATGAGGCTACCACCCTTCGCGGGAAGCTCCGCCGACGTAACCGTATACTCGAGGTTTTGAGCATACCAGAAATTGGTGAAGAGGTTGTCAGAATGCTGAGGGAAGCGGGCACGTCTGTCGACGGTGTGTTCGAGAAGTTGGAGGGAGGTTCTACAATATCGCTACCTGGCGACTGTGGGATGAGGATAGACACTGAAGGCCATCGAAACAGTGATGTGTCTTGCGAGTGCCAAAATTGCTGGTCGCCATCTACGGCGACCACTGATCTCCCCTCGAACAGCTCGCAAGGACATAGTCCCTTCTCGTTCGACTCGAGCGGTGACTTGAACAACGACTCTCCTCAGTCTTCGACCATCTCACAACCGGCGTCGATACCCGACCTGCAAAATCAGTCTGCAGCAATGCAGGCAAATCCGTGGGCAAGCCCTAATACGACATGTTTCGGCGGCATGCTCGACAACATGATGCCCATAAATCTTAACATGGACATCAGACCAACCATCATCGACCCGCTCTTGTGGCCGCCAATCCAGGGTTCAGATTCCCTGGGACAGCCGATAATGAATAGTTGGACTGGTTTGATGGGTGATGCAACCTGCGAAGGCAGCAGGCAAATACCCTTCTCGTGCCTCGCATAGGAAGCATGAAAGTGTTCGGTCAGAGGTTTGTAGGTTCACGAAGAAAGAGAGAGAGACGGGAGGTGATAACCCCATTTTATCATGTGCCAGCACTCTTTAGCCTGTCATATCATTATATTCAGGCTGGCTGGCGATCCTGGATATCATTGTAGATGGGTCGTCTCGAACCTTTCGTCGCCAGAGCTAGGCAATTGGCCGCCGTTTTGCATGGGAGTTTTGAATTATCAAGGGGCCAGAAACGCCTCCGAAAATACACCGGACATGTATCATTACGAATGAGCCATAAGACCATCGACACTTGGTCTCTTTACATAAATTCGGATGAAGTCAAACCTGTCCGTCACATTTGTTATAGGTCTAAACACCGCATTCAGCTGAAGCACACCACTTTATTTCCACCTTTCAGGCCTTGCAAGCCTGAGATATGCATCACCAAGACGAGATGGCTGACCTGAGCAGCCTCAATCGTGGGAAGAGAAGGCTGACTAGGCCAGGGCCGAGCGCGATGCGTCCCTTGCCAAAGTCGAACCCAAAACCCAGGGGATCCCAGATAAGCTACCACAATAGCCAAGGCCTGCCCAAAACAATTTCGACTGCGCAAGAATTCGAAATCACAGAAAAATACACCATCACGGAGCTCCTGGCCGCGCTTCGGAACAGAAAGTTGTCGGTGGAAGAAGTCACTAGGGCGTTCTTGCGAAGAGCTGTATTATCGCATGCTGTATTGTGAACCGCTCATGGCGTATTTCCCATAGCACACGAATGCTGACGACTCTTGCAGACGAATTGCCTTGTTGAGCTCCTATGGGATGAAGCAATCGAGCGTGCCAGGTATCTGGATGCCTTACCAGAGCCAAAGAACACCAGGGCATGGTTGGTCCCAATGCCACGACAAACGCATCCTTCGTTGCGCATATCGGCAAGAAGCATGGTTCTAACCTGCTATATGACGCATTCTGGGACCAAGGGTGTGTCTTCTACGCCAGAACGACACAGTCACAGGCGGTCTCATTATCGATGACGTCATCATAGAGCGGGTTCGCGTTTCGTACATAAGTTGTCAGTTTGCGGCACGAGATTGTGACGTCGCGACTTGGGCTTATATCTACCACCACAGTGATCGGCTGCTTTGCCATACTTCCTGCCCTTCGGCGACTTACCTCCCATCTAAGCATACACAGTAGGCCTTTCACAGACGTGGGCCGCCGTATTACTAATGAGGGACGCTGATACTCCCACAAGATCTCATCAGAATTTCACAAGCACTACATCGTGGCAGACGATGATTGAAAACTCAAACCAAGACCAAAACGAGGGCCGAGATCATCGGTTCGTCATGTTTGTATCAGGTCCAACTGCCTCGGGTAAAACCTCAATTGCCGAATATCTTGCTTCTAAGCTTGACGCCCGCTTCCTTGAGGGTGATGAAGTAAGAACCCGCACGTACCACTGTTATTATTACTTCACTAACAAAGAACCCAGTTCCACGAGAAAGCGAACATGGACAAGATGCACAGAGGCGAGCCGCTGACTGACTTAGACCGTCAGCATTGGCTTGAAACTCTCAGACACCATGCCTCCATCCGTCCGCAAGAGGCTGGCTCGAACTATCTTGTTATGACCTGTTCTGCTCTGAAGCGCGATTACAGAGACACCCTGCCGGATAGATGTCGACGATCTGGAGATCTCCGTATCCTCTTCCTGTTCCTCGATGCACCAGAATCAGTGTTACAACATCGAGCCGAGGCCAGAAAAGGCTATTTTGCGAATCCTGATCTTGTGTTCACACAATTTGAGGCCCTGGAGAGACCTGGAATCGATGAACAGGATACGATGATTGTTAGCGTGATTCCGCCGCTTGAAGAGGTACAGCGCGTTGCACTCTGTCCATAGTTTCGGAAATGTGGCACAAATGAGCGAATGGTCTACATGTACACTTTGGTAGGCAGGCTTGTCCTAGTTGATTAATTAAGGATGCGACTGCGGCTTGTGTCGCTGTGTTACAAACCAATAATTTAACTAATGGTTAGAGGATGAGCCGGTCAGGATATAACATACTTATGAGGGCACGACCCCAAGAGGGAAGCCAAGGGATCCTAGTAGGGATCATTGGATGACGGAGATCCAGCAAGGCACAGAGATACATGAAGGATGTCAAGTATAAAAGGGACAGTCATTTTCATAACTGATACAGAAGGGCTTAATTCTTCAGTGATTAATCTAAGCATTTATGTTTGGATAGGATAATTCCGACGAACTCCTTATGAATCGTTACCTCCTCATAATTAATCTATATGCTTGACTTCCCCGTTCAGACCTATTACTGCCTTACCCAGAGTACGCATCGTTACACCCGGCTAAGAGCACATGGCGCCACGGCAGGGCTATTCGACTGGTTCCCAAGAATAAAAAGTGTGCACCTACCGAGATCTCTCTGTGCGGCCCAACCGACTTTCCACGCGGTCCCTTTATACTTTATACGTTAAATAACATCAAGAAGATCTCACACGCGTGCAGCTCCAGTACGAGTTTCGTCGCTCGCTTACTTCCCCGCGTAGCTGCCGTCAATGACAGACATTTCGGACTCGATATCGGGGGGGATTGAGATTGGCTGGCGAAACGGTATGCAGGCTGTCTGCTACTGGCGAGATTATGACTGCTGAGAGCCTCTCCAAACTCATCATTATTGGGTTCTATACCTTTGGCCACCGTATGCCGGGGAATGAAATTCCCTCCGGAGACCGGTAGTCACATGGATTCGAACCGATTTCTCTTTCCGTGACAAGGAAATACTCTACCAATTGAGTTACTCATTCTAGGAGACAAGAGATTCGAATTCTTAAAAGCGATAGCTATTAACTTTACAGCTCAACCCTCCTTACCAATAAAGGAACCAGCCCCTGCGTTGAGAGAATAGGGCAAGTCGGAGATTGACACACCACGAAGTAGCTGTTAGATGGTGGTTTACGACTTTGTTAGTTCGTAATTGCCTAAAAGGATATATGTAAACCATATAGATTGCAAATGTGTACGCGTTCTCAGAGAAGAAACCTGAACTAGTGGTGGTATTCTATAGGAGGTGCGTAAGTTCAACTGCTCATACTAGAGTGGGCTGAACTGCTTGCGCTGGAAGGCGCCCCACGCTAGCAACGAAGCCGTAAGAAGCCAATACCGGAGAACCTCTAGTGAACTCTAGTGAACTCTTGTAAGCCATTGTCGTGGCTATCCTTGCAAAATACCGTTCTGAGTTACACCTAGTTCTTTCTGAGGCTACTCCCTTCCGCTTCCGTGTTGCAAAGTCTCCGGGTTGTGCGAGACCTTGTGCCCGTGCTGATCCGTGAAAGTAACCTGCAGAGGGTTAGTTAACACGTGGAACAGCACTGGAGATTTTTTTTTGGGGGGGGGGGGGGAGCGGGGGCGGGTCTGGTTCACCTTGGGTGGATTCTTTACTGCTGCTTCGCGAGCATCTTGTTCGGTAACATCAACTCTTTCCACTGGTCCTTCCCGTTTACCGCCTCGAAAATTAGTCCAGACGTGATCCCCTTCTTTGATTGCTTGCGAGTTCTTGTCTCGGACTTGACGCGACATTTTCTTGTCACTAGGTCGGGTGAAGCCAAGAATTATTACAACGGTATAGTTCATCAGATAATACGCATGAGCCGAGTGTCATAGGTCTCTTTAAGTATAACTTGATTCCCTCGGAGCGATCGTCATGACGATTTTCGTTGGCTCTAATGTTTACGTCACGCTGTCGCAATATTGATCTGGTGATTCGCTAGCATGTGAATGCTTTATCAACACGTAAGTATTCGTACAAAAGGCTATCAGCTAGGGGAAGTGTGTTGGGAAGGCTTTGAAGCTCCTCGCAAGTGTCGTGCTGCGATGCGCCAAGTGAACGCAGTTCCCTCGCTCAGGTTCGATCAGGCTTAGGGGGACAGCAACAGGTCTGGAACGCCGGCACTGAGGCAATCGACCCCGGCGTTTGCATTGCAGGAGGCTTACCAACCCTGATGCTGGTTCTCACCTGGGCTGAGTATATATGGATGGGAAGCATCTTGTCACTTAACTCAAAATCAGAATTAAGATGTCGGTAGGTGCAAATGCTCCGGAAGATTGGCCTGTGGCACGGAGTGTTTCCTCCGTAATCACGCAACGCTTAGCAATCTTGACAAGGATAAAATCTTCAGCAATCTACGGAGTAAAGTACGCAAGGATGCTTTAATGTTAATTGGTGCCTGTTCACGTGCTGATCCGTTCTTAACAAAACCAGTTCGTACCAAGTTAACATTTAGATATCCTTATGTAGGTACTAGAGGAGCTTAATGGCAAGATGTCATGTTTGATAATGGTACCAAGATTCCACTGTCGATCCTACGTCACAGCGTGCCTTAGATCGAAGCTGTCGCTACATATGTTCAGACCTGCGAACGCGATGCGCCTCCTCTTCCTTACTAGTACTACCAGATTCTCAACATGCATTACTCAAGAGAATTCGCTCGCGGATGCGCGAGCACATTGTCGCGGCGCCTGGCAACGCCTATAAGGGCACTTCGGATCACCAGGTATGCCTCCCGGGTCCACGTTTCAAGACCAATCTCTACATCCTCTCTCCTTAATTCTCGAAATCTCGGCAATAAAAAGCGATTGCGGACTCCACATGAGTCAGTTGAGGCAACGGATGTAGGCGGCAAGAGCTTCGCCGACTTTGATCTTGCAGGGAAGACTTTTATCGTGACCGGCGGCGCGAGGGGGCTTGGTCTCGCTCTGGCTGAGGGGCTGGTTGAAGCTGGTGGGAGAGGTACGATTGCGCTTTTCAATACAATTTCCCAGAATTCCTCCTAACATGATCCGAACAGTGTATTGTTTAGATCGGGAAGAGAGTCCCGACGAAAGATGGCTTGAGGCTCGGGATCGCGTTGTGCCCGAATGGGGAGGAACACTGTCCTACCGCCAAGTCGACGTTCGCGACACTAACAACCTCAACGAGGTCATCGAGAAAATCGCCAATGAAAATAATGGCCTACATGGCGTCATTGCAGCTGCTGGGATTCAACAAGTCACCCCCGCCTTGGAGTACACGGCTGAGGACGTGCACAAGATGATGGCCGTCAATTATACCGGAGTTCTTATGACCGCCTCGGTCGCCGCGCGACAGATGTTCAAATACGATTGTCGCGGAAGCATCTGCATGATCGCAAGCATGTCCGGCTCCATCGCAAATAAGGGGCTCCTATCTCCTGTTTACAACTCGTCGAAGGCTGCCGTCATCCAATTGGCCCGTTGTTTGGCCATGGAGTGGTCCCATAAGGATATCAGAGTCAATTGCCTAAGTCCTGGCCATATTCTGACGCCAATGGTGAGGCAGAACTTCAAGGAGGAGCCGGAGTTGGAGGATATTTGGAAGAGAGAGAATATGATTGGAAGACTTGCAGAGCCGAGCGAGTTCAAGGGAGCAGCGCTGCTCTTGCTCAGCAATGCGAGCAGTTTCATGACTGGGAGTAATTTGGTGGTAGATGGTGGCCATACGGCGTGGTAGGGTGTCACGAGCAAGTGAAGCGGTGTTATTTGCAGCATATTTTACATACAACATGGTGATTGATTATACCGTTGTACAATATTGCCTCAGCAGTTAAGCAATATGCAGGGTGCCCAGGTGCTTCTTCATCGACCTCAAAACACCGGCATGCTTTGCCCTTATCTCTCTATCATGATGGTGGTTGTTGGTCCTCGTTCACGGAACATGAAGAAGGGTGTTTCACCGCTCACACTTCTTCGTTATTGACGAAAACTAATCGATTATGGTGGGCATAGATGCATCACCAGTCGCAGACGCGAAGCTCCTCGCTTGGCATTTCTTCTTATTCGCAAATGTGTTGTAGTTTCTCTTGACTGATTCTTATACGTATTCTTCCTTGTTGTCGAAATGTGGCTTCTTAGCATATCCAGGTCATCATTGACTATTTCATGTCATGGGCGCCTGTGGTACTATCTGAAACATAAGAATCCGCAGGAGAACCATGCTAACATTCTAGGCCCAACAACGCGAGTTTAGATATCCATCTTTGGATCGCACGGTATGGTCCACGACCTCCGAACGCGGTGAGGTGCGCGCGCTGTCACCTAGATCTGAGAGCGGGTAGACCAGAAAGCTGGAACGGAAGCAGCAGCCGATTTGGAAAAAAGTCAAACCTGTTCTGCTCTTCAACTCTATCATGGAATGGCTTGATACCAACGTATGGGATGCGCCTCTACATCCATAACAAGTCCGTCACCAGTGGTATGTCCCCATCTCCTCCCTCCACCCTCACTCTAGCGATATGGCTAGGTCTAACCTCACATGAAGGGACAGTTGAGGGAGCGCCGGCTCAGAAGAACCAGATCAAGCCCGTCGTTGATGTTTACAACATAAACATGCGCGATTTTGAGCCTTCTGACATGGACGACTACGCTACGTTCGATGACTTCTTTATGCGAGCCCACAAGGCTGGCTCATCATGGCATGGGCATCTTAGGCACAGGGCATACTTGTCTGCGCTCTTATGTCTTAGGACCGCACTTACGCTGGTGCTTTTGCGGGACTTGCGCAGCAGTGGAGAGCAGCCGTATCAGGAACCTGGGCAAAGCAGCAGTATGGGCAAAGTAACAGTAGCGAGTTGCAGACTCGATTCCTCAACTTCAATAGGCGATGGACCGAGCATGTAAACACGACCAAATGGAGTTACATAGATGGTAGAATATTGCTGCGTTTTGTGATCAGGGTTAGTGACCTCAAAGGCATATCAGCATCGTGAGACCCAATTCTGGTCCCTCGCAAGGCGACCCCGACTAGCTGGCTTACGTTCCGCCCAGGCTGTCCCAGATCTAGGACTCACAACCTACCAGTACACCACCTGCCCACTGCTTGGATGGCGGCTTAGTTGTCGGTGAAGATGGCGCATTTGCCGGGGGTGATCTGTAAGTCGAGCACGACCTGCACTGTGAGAACTAGCCCTCTGAACTCTGCAGCGTATACCGTGGAGGTTCTCGTGGTGCTGACGTATTCCGTTCGGGTAGAGCAAATGCCACTGTTTTGGGTGCTACCGCAGCTGGACCGACGTGGCCGTTGATACCGCTTCCGTCCGTGCAGATAGAGATAGTCCCTGGCTCTGTGGCATCGTGTTCCTCAATTGCAGTCTCAGCAAATTTGGCGATGCCGACAAACGGCGGCGTCCACCATAGCGGTACAACGTGCGGTTGCTGACGCTGGAGCGTTAGCTACGAGACCGCCAACTTCCCAAGCTCTACGGCTAGTACTCTGTACCAATAAGGAGTGTAACTAATGGAACCCGACAGACTATTTTGATCATGACACTTGACACCTGTGCTACAGCGGGTGTCCAGTGGAGTCCGCCAACAGGGTACGCATGCTTGGCATGAAGGAATGCGCGGTATGTTTACCGTTCCTCCAATGTTCCTATCTGTGTATGCCATCCAAGCCAGAATCTGCAGATCTGCCACACGCGAGCTTTCCCTTGCTTCATCAGCCAGGGGTGGAAGAACGGCTGTCATCCTTCATGTTTCATTCGACAAGACCCCTTGATCGACACTCGTGTGTCGCCATATCAACACTTCATTCATCGCTCATCAGTGCACCTTCTAGACTAGTGATGCGGAACACTTCGTGATTGGCCAGAATGTGCTCCTGACATTCTGCTGACACGTGCCGATCAGTTCCCCGCAGTTGGTCGAGCATGGCTACAGTTGCATCTGCAGCCAGGTTTATCGCATGTCCCATTGTGTCATAGTTCATCATAATCTCATAATGTCATATTCGCCCGTCACCACAGCTTTCAAGCAGGCGCTCGCCTGAAAGCATGAAAAACGGGGCTAGCGTCGGCAGTTGCCGCCGTTTGAACTTCGTTTGGCCATCGCGGTTGCCTAGGTTATCGATGGGAACTGTTGACGTCAGCCATGACGTGGGGCCGATCCCTCAGGGTCCTGTAACCCAAACAAAGGTCCACGGCTACGCGAACTTGGTTCAAGATCTGCAGGTCCGGGTCCTGGCCGAGACAAATACCGAAGACGTAATTATATATAGGAGGAGGACTGAATGCTCTGGGCGGAGACCTGAAAGTTGCCCCGTCCTCCACGTCGCTCAGCGCTTCCAATCCAATGTTGGATGTTGAACCTTGAATCTCTGGTTCCTCGGCAAATCGAAAAGACTAAAGTTTTCGATGTCTCTCTGCCTTGTTCGATCGAGATTGTCAACCGAAACACCAAATGCCATCCCATACAGGTTTCCATCATTCCCAATAAACGCTATTTGAACTCTAAGTCTGTTAGGGCTACCTTTTGTTCGGATGCCGTTAGACAAAGAGACCCAGCCCCCTCAACTTTCAACGTCTCTTCAACTAATTAGCGCCGCCGGAGGTAGTCCGCCTTTGTTTATTGGTAGCTGTCCTCCCGGCAAGACTGTACTTCCTTGCCACATATCTTACTTGTCTGCCTGAGGTACCGGTCTATTTTCCGATTCCGATTAATGTTAGTATTCAAAAGGTACAAAAGTTGCTTCCTACTCCTCTCCCCTCAAGCATCTGCAAATCCACAGTAATGTAGCTTTTTCAGACAAGAGAATCTAACACAAGAGAAGACTCGTGGTAATTGTACCCCGAAGATCAACAGCCCTTCTAGAAGAAACTCTAATCGGACAACCAGCTTTCAAAGCCAAGCGTCCCTTAACAGGACCGAACAACAGTAACCATTTTTCACTACCATATCGTCTTGGATGTCTCGAACAAACCCCTCGTCACGAGACGACAGGCTCAGACTTGACGAGTTCGACCAGACTAAAACACAGTACCCAACGGTATCAGGTACTGGACCATTTGTCTATATCCTCGCCTTAGACCCAGAGTCTCCCAAGCCAATACAGAACCGGTTTTACTGTAAGGACGCTCAAATAGATACCCAATTCTACCCACCGTACCCGAGTTTTGTTGACGTCAATGATACCAACACGTCGTCGAACGACCATATTGGCCCAGGCCTTTCCATGACAAGGTGGATAAGCAGCAATGAGCTGTGCCATCCGAGCCTTTTCAACATGGATTGCGAACAGCTTACGACGGCGGAAACCGTGGACAACAATAGCGATGGCATAAGTGGATTCGCTCCCACAATGGCAAGTCCTCATGACCCCACAACAACGGCGATGGGGAGCACCCTTTCCGGACAGCCTTACCCTTCCACGACAGTCCCAGGCGGCGGCAGCAGCAACAACTTCGAACTTGCAACACTATCGTGGTTCACGCAAGACACATCTTCACCATCAATGACGCAAACGGCATCGAACACTGCCGTTTCCCCGAGAAGCTCTGGACACTCGGCCTCTTCAAAGACGAACAGCATCATTTACACCCCACCATCCCCAAAAAAACACAATCGAACCGAGACAACTGGATTATCGAATGCCTCCGTCACCAGAGGAGTTTCCGAGAAAGAGGAGGATATCGTCTGCTAGTGTGTCGAAGAGAAAGGAAGACAGGAAACAGGAGAAAAGGAAATCCTTAATCCAGGCGAAACCTGCTAGAGGCCATGAACCATATGCCAAAAAGTCGACACAGTCTCCAAAGGAAACCGTAACACCAGACCAACTCCAAAAAGACACCAACAGCAACGACTCGAACGACCACTCACTGTCTGAACAGTCAAACGAATCCCAGCTCCAAAAACACCGGCAATCCATACTCGAACGCAACCGTATAGCAGCTAGCAAATGCCGCGCCAAGAAGAAAGCCGCAATGGCGGACCTCGAGGCGACTAAGAAGACGATGTATACGGAGCATTACCAGCTATCGACGACAGTCACGGGGCTCAGGGAAGAAGTGCTTATACTAAAGAACGAACTGCTCAAACATGGGAACTGCGATTGTGAGGTCATCCAACAATATCTGACAAACGCGGCGAAGAACATTGGCAACGGGAACGCCCAAGGAGAAGTCGGTGTTTCGTCGGCATTGTCTTAGCCTTAGTTCCAACAACGTTGTGAAAACTGAATGAAAGGAGGATGGAGAACAGGTTACAGGCAGACTGTTGGGACTAAGCGTGAGAGGCCGGTTCAGCCACAATCAACGGACAGACGAATTTTGAGTCCCAGTTATCCAAAAGAACACGTATACAGGGCGGAAAGCAGCTTGTACCCCTGATTATAGGGCTGCTGGAGTGGGAGCATATAGCGTAGGGAGGGCACGAACGACCATTCACATCGCAGGCGCACCACATCAAGCACCGATTGTATCGTGCTGACTCGACCAATCATAGAATCGCTCATCGAAAGGCTCGGCGATTTAATTCGTTTCCGGAGATACCTTTGACTCAAGTTGCAGTGACGCCTGGCACCCTTGGTATGCAGTTACTCAAATGAAAACACAGACGAGGAGATCCAGAGTTTTAACAATAGCTCTACACCACCCGCCATAACAAAACGTTGTCACCATTTCACGCACAGATATCACATGCGGTCGTGTTTTTTTGTTTTTTTTTTGTTGGAATTAGGATTGATATATTCAACGCACGCTGGGGCTTAAGGGTATGAATGATGCGGATACAGGACTGCTGCCTAGGCGTACCCTTGTGGGAGCCCTGTTTTGACGCTGAGGCCGAATCAGGGGCCCATCTGTTAGTGATAATCGCCTTAATTGCTCATCGCATTTGGCTGAGATGCGAGGAAACTGCGAGCATCGACTGCACCGAACCGCTGGCCCGCCAGGCTGGTATAGGTGCTGTTCAGCACCTCGGAGGAGCGCGTGATGAGATCAACTCTGGAGGCAACATCGAAACCATCCCTCCATTCACCTTTAATGGCAAGGCTTGGCCGGCCGGCCGGGTCATTCTAGGAAACCACAAGGACCAGAAACACCATATCTACCCTCTCCTGCAGGCCCAAGAAACGCAGGAGCCTGTTCTTCTGGACGCGGACTGGCTGGTCGTCGGCCATGTCGATGAGTTCCTCCAGTTCCTGCCTGCCGACAATGAGCGCGGCTGGGTTCTGATGGCCGATGATCCCCGCGCTGCCATCAAGATGCTGAAGGATATTCAGACCGCTGGTCACGGCTCCACTCTTGCCATTTCGCGGAAGAATGACTCCGAGGCAAATGTTTGCAGTGAATTTTTTGGCTGCCTCCCCCCATCAACTCTCTTACTGTCGACGCCGTTCTCGCCGATGTCAAACTCATGGAGATCAACGAGGAATGCTCCAAGAGGATCGACGTCAACATTGAGATTCTCAAAAGAGAGACAGGTCTGAAGGACGATGAGATCCTCCATATACCAGCTATGTTCAATTCCAGTTCGTTTGGTGACGATAACTCAACTGACCTGAAAGTTATCGCTTTGTTCCCTGGAGCGGTCAACAACCTCGTCTTGTCAGGTTTCAAGACCAGCGTCGCACCCAACCCGTTTGGTCCTGTCGTGGAGGGAAGAGACCTGCTCTCCGAGGCTATTACAAACGCATACTCCAAGCTTGGAATGAAGATCACATTCATCGACGACTGGTACACGCACCACAGCTTTGGAGGCGACGTGCATTGTGGAACCAACACTGTCCGAGACATGTCCGCTCAGTGGTGGTGATATGTCTTCTGGTGTAATAACAGGTTGCCTCTGGACGTCTGCAATTTACTAACATTTCGATATTGAATTTGGTTCTTCTACGTTGATGTATGGAACAAATCCTGTGTTCAGTTTGATTCTTCGATGCTTATGTATGGAATAAACAAGTACCCGTCATTCACTACCAGCCCCGGTTCTTGCTCTGTAATTTGGGCCTTCATAAAATTGACATGTGCTTGTACAAATTCCACAGGGCATATCCCTCAGTAGTTGAAGTATCTCGTCGGGATGGCGAATTTAGAAGTCCCTAGGCTGAGAACCCCTCGCTCTACCCCTTTGCAACATCTCAGAAAGCAGCTTTTTCACTGCCAGAGAGAGGTTCCCAATGAAACTTACCGGCGGGTGGCATCTTTTACTCCAAGATATCCCGATAAGCTGTATTCAAGGGGTCAACGGGAAAATGAAAGATGGGCGTTAGGAATTCACTGGCATCGAATGTACATGAAACCAGTATGACTAGCATGGTCAAAATTAGCTAGGCTTCTACTCAAGCTTATTTACTACGATCCACTTGGCGCCGCTTTAGTAAAATTGCAAATTGTCGAACGATAACGGCCATCTCACCAATGCAGACAACATTGGGCCCGGACCAGTTCCCCGAGACCCCTGGCTGACGAGCCCCCGCCTCAACTCTGATCCTCAACTCTCGTCAAAGTCGGTCCTTCTAAGCACTGCCTCCTGACCTCTAAGAGAAGTCCCGGCTCCCATCTCGCACCAGCGCAGTCAACAAGCCCCTTGCACGTGCCTCACGGAGCAGTGACACCTGTGTGAAGAGAAATTTGTTGGTGCCACCTGGGGTTTCTTTCAAAGTTTTGGAAATGCGACCCGCACACCCGGTGTCAGGACACAGCTGAAATTCTCTTAGCGCAGATTGTAATGTCAATTTTGTCAACACGGAGGCTGCATGCCTCCAAGTGTGAACTGGTCCATTGTTTACAAGATCATATGCGGAGAACATTGAACTATTGAATGCTAGGCTATCTTGCTAGTGATTGTGAGACCTAATGGTTTCCAACATGTTACTCTAGTTGGATGCTAATGCGTAGGCTATACTGCCGCTTCCCGATTGCAGAGCCTTCAATCCTTCTGGGGATCGTCGGGGAGCAGACTCATGAGGCATAACCTAGAATGTCCAGTTAATGATCTGCGACGATTCTTCTATCGCCCATGGAGTCACTCACCTTCCACGCTTCGTCAAATCCGGCAGATCGGACGTATAGCGGTCCATCCACCTCCAAGGAATCAACGACCATGTGCTGGATCTTTTTCCAGACGTCGTCACCCTTGAGAATGGCCCAAGGCGCATTCTCCCAGTCTTTCATCAGCTCATGGCAGATGGCCGTAGCTCTGGTTTGTTTGATTCCGTGTCCATCATCGCCGAATTCTATGAGGCGTGTACCAATCTCTGCGGGCCGTATCTTAGCTACCTGAAATCGGGGTATCGAGCGTTCTATGGTGGCTCTTGCGCGCTTATCTCTGACCGAAGAATTCGAAGGAACCTTAGGTTTGTAGGAATAGATGGCGTCAACGTTGATTGGAGTGCGACCTCTCTCAACATATTGTACGAGATCCAAGCGAATCTTGTACTCGAGAAGACGTCTCTTCTCTGCGCGAGTCAACCACGGATGCTCAAGATTCGACACATACATGAGTGCAGAGTTGACATGATGCCTGCTACGAGCCAATTTCTGTCTGCTAGATTATGAGATTCAGGAATATACTCACATGAGGAAAAAGTCATACTTGACATGGCAGGGCGGACGGAGGGCAACGCTTGACGCGACCAAGGTAATAGCGTGAAACATCTCAGCCGTTCTCTCCTCGAGTTCGTCATCTTCGACGTGGACTTGTCGAAGTATCGAAAGCGTAGGTTCTTTCGCGCGTTTGAGAATCCCGTCCTGGATCTTACTCTCATCACTTAGGAGAGTCGCACCATCAAACCTTGGGTCAGCAGCGATGTCTTTGTAGATATCAAGAATGGCTTTCATCCGAGGCTTCTCGCCCGAGCTCTGAGTGGCGTCACGTTCACTCGGCAGCAGCAGTTGATCAAGACCTTCGATCTCATGAACACATGTCTGAGCCAGTGCTTCCGCAACGATAGCAGGCTGCTTCCATTCCAATCCGTACATCAATTGGAGAAGTGGATGTAAGACGCCTGCATGCAAACGAAGGAGCAGGTCGTCTGAAGCCGCGGTGTGCTTGAGCAAGTAATCTCGGACGACTTGCTCGTATCCACGGTCGTTGATCACATCTTGGAAATAAGCCAAGAAGTCGGGATAGTGATCTTCGTTTCCCAAGTAGTCGGCGGCGTGATCCCACGACTGATGGAGCCGCGAAATCATGTCTGGGTGACGGGGCTCAACAGGTCGTTGCAACTCGTGTCGTAAGTCGAACGCCCACTGCAGCACAGGGGCTGTTGCTCCAGTGCCGTAAAGAGCGAGAATGTGATGAAGCATCTATGGGTTTTATGAGCGCAATTTCAAAAAGACTTGGTGAGGGAATACACAAACATGATCATGAAACCGCTTGTGGTTCAAGAAAACATGATGCATCTGTCCAGAAGAGTTCTCAGTATTTTCGATCGGCATGAGTTGGAGCATAGGCATTACTCACAGAGAGGTCGTCCTCCAATAATTTGCCAGCACATCGGGCAGCGTCATCAGTCTGTTGGATCTTCCACAGCCCGGTGTTGCTAGGCGAAATGCTCATGCGAGTAGAGGTCGCCATCGTCGTTCAGCCTCGGTCAAAGAGTACGAATCAGGCTGGTACTTACACTGTCAAAAAAAGACGTATTGGGTGTAGTACAACCAGGAATCGATGTGAACAACTATTGCCCAGGGGTTTACAAAAGCCCAGGAGAGGCCGAGCAAATGCTCGGCGCCATGTCGGCCTTTGCGACGGTTTTGGGGCCCCGCCAAAAGACCTTGCTTGAAGCCTATGTCCGATGACGTAAGATGGGGCGACATTGGGTGAACACTGGCCTGACAGCTGTCAATCAACAATTATTACTGTAACTTGAATCCAATGCAGAGAATGTATCAAGCTCGTCAAAATCGGTCAGGTTCAGGTCATCAGTGTCTTCTGTTTCTATACCTGTCACTGTAGCACCTAGATACTCGCCGGTCTCAGGCAGCCCTGGTATATGAGAGGCAACAGACGACAACTCAGACCTTACTAGAAAAGGATATCCTGAGCCAACATTAAGCCTACGGGCAACTGTAACTAGGCACAGAAACGAGGCATCCAACATTTCCCGGCTCGTTGATAGTATACCTTCAAGGTCGTAACAGCGTTTCTGCCCTAGCAACTCATCCCACATCGCCAGCCATAACAGAAGTGTGTTCTTCACTCTAAGAAAGTCGTCTATCCTAAGTATCAAGCTTTCTCCGCAGCTTCATTTTAACCTCACAATCATTGTCTAATATATTGTTTTATATATACTCCCTCTCCGACTGATGAAGTAGCCTGCTTTCGACTTAGCCCCGGGTTTCTACTATATATAAGCATTTCAGATTATAACCAAATCTTGCGACATATTGGTCATTTCCATTCATTATGGTAGACATTTTTGTTTGAGAGAAATATTCAATAGTGGGCTTCAGCTTAAAGGGATTAGAATTAGGCAGATAGCTTAGTACCTAAAATAAACATATCTGAAGTCTATCCTCATTATATATAGTACCTAAGAGCTGTCGGATATTGAGAGCGGCACCCAAACTCGCTCCCAATATAGAACCAAGAATCCGGGTTTACGGCCGCACACGTCCCGGTATTTGGATCGCAAGCAAATGATCTTATTACGTGATCAAGGAGGTAAGATAGCAGGTCGGAATTGAGGGCGAAGAGAGGCATCCTCTCTGACGGGCGCTCTGCCTCACACCCATGGAACCAGGCTTCCATACAGTCCCCGGACATTAAAGTATTCGAAAATAATCGTGAGAGAATCTCGCTCCTCCAAATACCGAGCGCCTAATTCAAATGGCTACAACGATTGAAATAAGCAATTGATTCTACCGATCTGCTCATGGTACATCATTAAGTCTAGTCGAATAGCAGGCACCCAATGTGGGCGCTCATTAACCTATGCATATTCTCCGCTTCAGATATATCCCGACCATGGTTTATCTTGACAGATGCTTTTGATATTTTCCTCCTTGAACGTTCGGGAGGGACTAGAGAGGGGGCTATTATTAGGTGGGGTGATCTCTGAGATACCTCCTGCATATTGGGAATCTAAAAGCTATGCATATAATATATCCCCGCATTACAGTACTTTCAAATTGCCTTAGGCAAAATAAGGGGCTGTGAAAACAAGCCCTGATGGGGAACCAGACAGTGGAGAAATAGACTTCCGACCAAACATAGGCTTAAATTATATATAAAAGACCAGAGCTGTGTTTTTAAACTTGTTTTATTTACTCTAAACATCGACTTCCATCATCGACAATGGCTCCTATTTGTTGCAGAGTTTTAAATGCTTCCAGGCATTCTATCCCAAACATAGCTATTTGTTTAACAACATATTTTGAATTGATAACACAGCGCTTTGAGAACAATACATCTATTGAAGGCTGTATATCTCTTTGGCTTCCGTCGGGCATAGAGCAACCTCCTACACTGAAATCGATGCTATCCAGTATTCCCGATTCTCCCTTATATTCTATCCGTGGGTGAGACTGCCGACAGTGTGGCCCCACATTACATCAGAGTTCTTTATTAAACAACACATCCCGAGCTACATCCAACTTCGGCTAGCTTATACTACCTATACTATTGAGGTAGTGCCGATATACCTAATACAACCTCTAAGGCTCGATAGCCACTATGCTTATCCTAGGGGCCCATCGCAAGCTGTTTTTATTCCTTCTCACCCACAAATTAGGCAAGTATCCCCAGTATAGATTGGACAGCTTTCCACAAGAATTCCAGCTACCGCTCCCAGGCCTGAACACAAAGACATCATTCAAAGTCCTATCCTGGGTATTACAGACTCACCTCCCAACCACCCTCCGCAGCATTCTAACAGCACCTAGGCTCAGGTACTGTATATTAAGGACCTATATTCTCAGATCACATCAAAGAGGAAGCGAAATAGGTTGAGACACACCTTTCTCAATGGCTTAGATATTGGTGGTTAGAATCACAGGTGTGGGACAGCTATATGATGGGGCTGGAACCGGTCACATTTAGGTTAACTCAATGTATTTTCTGAGATATTTCAGCTCGGCTCTTATTGCTATGCTCGGTAAACGCTCTGTCTTCCTAGCAATTGCCTTATCGTACCACACTACATTAAGCGGCCATAGTTGTGTTTTGAAATAAGATTTCTCACAACAAACATAGGCCAGCCATCTACATTTCTCTAAATCGACTCAGAATGGCAAGGAACATGCAAAATCTGTTGTAAAATCTAAAATCTGAAATAACGGTTCACTTTATGGGTTAAGTCTATAAGAAAGCATGAAGGACAAAATTGAGTCAGATCTATCTATATAAACTCCTATAATTAAACATTCTAGTCCCAAGGCCCTGAGCTCAAGCTATCCTGAGGGCAGCGTGGCCCTATGCAGATGTATGGTCGCTATGCCAAATCGCCGCAGTTTGTCGCAAAGTCACTGTTTACAGCAGATGCGTTACCCTGCCTAGCATTTCCACTGAGCAGACAGTATAGAGTCTTAGCAAACATATCCATATTCCTACACAATTTTTCCAGCATATTCTTTAAAGTTTCAATACTAGACTCCAGCCTTACCAGGAACTCATACATCTAGTTTATAAAGTTCTTTGTCTCTACGAGATCAGTCTACATCGCTACAATACTAGCCTCCATTCTACCCTGTCTTAAACAGATTATGATTTGTAGACTACAAACAGTCAGTATTAGAATTAGTAAGGATTCAGTAAACCTAACCTCCTTATATCATCGTCAACTGTACTCTTATACTTTGGCGCAGAAACTTGTGCTCCCAGTGTGTCAGGTACAAAAGTTGGGGCAGTAAGATTATCGTCCTGCCTCTATATATCATACACAAAAGGCGCCCAGAAAGCAGATTCCAGGTCGCCTTCACACAGATAATGGTTTTCCATAGCACCTATCTTTCTAGTGCTATAGCCGGGAAGTGGTATAAACCGGAGTACACTGATAATGTGTTTTAGGACGTAGTGTGGGGTAGTGGCTAGGTGAAGGTGTCTACGATCCTGGGTTTACAGGTTTCAGCTTTTCCGGTTCCGCTAGAGCCCATCAACAAGGTGTTTTGCGGCGTTTTATAGATTGACGGCTGGGAGAGGGCGCCCATGATCCTGGATTTACGGCTTCCACTTTCTGGGTTTATAGCTTGCGCCGAAATGTCGCTGATATTTAATACAGATATTTGCACACCAAGATAAACACTAATGAATGCATCCTCCTTACTCTGCAAAGTTACGCAAGCCCAACAGAAATCCATCGCACCGTTTCAGATCCTAAAAAAGAAGACTGTGGCAAAGAAGGCCGCTATACCATGAAGATCGCATTCACATTAGGGGCCTTACTAGCAACAGCGGCAAGGGCCTTTGAGGACCACGCTGTCATATATATATCCGAGCCTCACATCCAGCTAGTTGCTGGTACCTCTAATATCTCAGCAATATAATGCGACCCATCTGAGGCTGATTGACACTATGCCAATTATAGTAACAATAGACATGTCTCCATTTAGGGATAAATACTGTGTGCTCCTACAATTTGAGAATGTAGCCTTTATGCCGATATTATACACGTTTAAGCCAATCCTTCCTTACTTTGGTGCCCTATTTACCAGCTTCCTCATTCTGCCAGGTACGCCCAACGGAAGCGCGCAGGTAATATAGTATGCTACAGATATCGGTGCAGCTTATTTCCATGTTGGGTTGGGATAATTCTAGATCACTAACCATCATTGAGACATCTTCCTACGTGAAACTCAAATCTTAACACTGTGGTGTGGCATGCGACCAGGGAAAACATACCGCAGGCATCCTGTGTTCGTGAATATGGTAGAAAATTGCCGGCTTCAGGATTCGTGCTACAAGGATGCCCGGCCCGTCATGCTTGTTTGCAACATCGGCATTCGGCATCGTGACGTCACTTTCGGTCGGACCGGCTCTGGCTTCGCTCAAGGCCTCGTCCGTCGACGTCGAACTCATAACTCCGCAGTTGCTGCTCGTACTTGGGCCTGCGAAGGAATTTGGGCACGGAATCCTGCTGTACATCAGCGCCCGTCAGCCTCGCCGAAGTTTTGGGGGTTAGCAAAACTCACACTAGCCATCAGCTTGAAGATCGCGTTTTGGGCGTCCCCGACGAGGGACGTCACTTCCTGGAGGGTGTCGACCATAGCCACGTCCTGGCCAACGGCCTTGGTCATCCGAGCGGCGAGGTTGTTGCGGAGCTGGTGGTCGATGTTGACCTCGCAAGGGGATCCAGGGGCCAGGAAAGCGTTGTAGATTCCATACGCCTGCGCCATGATCTCCTTGACACCGTCCATCGAGGTGCTGTTGGGGTTCTCTGGGGTCGCGCGCGTGACGGCCTCGCAGTTGCGGACGAACTCGTCGACACCTTGGTAGAAGGACAGGTTCTCGCAGTGTGTGTCGCGCAGGTTCTCCCGGAAGAGAAGGCGGAGCGCAGGATCGTTGAGGATCTTGTCGAGCCGCTGGGTGTTGGAGTCCCTGGTGATGCCATTCCGCTGAGAGGCGGCACAGCCCTCACTCTCCGACGCTCGTCCCCTCCAGCCAGAACCGTTGATGAGATCCTTGCCCCTCTGGGAAATCTGATAGATGGCATACTTGGTGAGCTGGAACACATTGCAGCCCGGGTTCTGGGACATGTAGGCTCGGTCTTGAGCGACGGGCTCCATCAGATCATACTCGAGAAAGAGGGTGGCGATCTCGACGGTTTCTCGCCTGTCAACAATCGTAGAGCAGTCCATCAACCAGTCGGTGGTGGCCTTGCCAGTGAAGGTATCTCGATACGTCTTGCCGTTGACCTTGCGCTCGGCTGCCATCTTGACACCGGTGAGACCATCTTTGTAATCGTGCAACGAGTCCGAATCAGCTGCATTGACGGTCGCCTTGGTATTCCGGCTGTCAGCACCCACGAACCGGCGGAAAATGACCTCGAGGGTGCCTTGGTCATGGGGGAGCTTATCGCTCTGGGAGTCCCTCTCCAATAGGACGAGCTGGGTTGCACCCAGGTTGACTAGTTCCGACACCTGCTTCCGCTGAATACAATTCCTCGAGCAGAACCGGTCCAGCACGGTGATTCCCTTAGGCGTCAGCTGCCAGACCGATCCCTTCATGTTGTACACCTGCTGATACTTGCCGTCGGCCGATTCAATGAAACGGGCCTCGACGAAGCGTTGGCAGATGGACCGGGCCATGTCCTTGGTCATGGAGAAGGTGGTGGTTGTGGTGGTGGTGACGATGCGGGAGGGGTCTTCGGGATCTGGCATGCGATTCGATTGGGAGAACTTGAGGGATCCAAGGTTGTTGACGGCATCCTCGGAGACGAATGTGTACTCGACCTTGGTCAATCGGACGCGGTGGGCTGACAGCGGCAAGAGACTGACGACGAGGGTGGAGAAGAGATCCTTGAAGTCCTATCGTACAACCAAAGTCAGCCAATGCTCTGGCGAGAAGGGGCTCCGGAGGTGGCGTTTCATAGGGGGGGGGCCGCATGGCCCGCGCGGAACGCCGCACAATGGCGCACGCCATGCGAAGCGGCAGGTGGAAGTGGTAGAGCCATAGCACATCCCCTCGTGAACGGCTGGTCGTCATCCGTCATGCGCAGCAAGCGCGAGGGTGTTTGGTGCATCTTATTTGCCGTGACGGTAGACTTGGCGGGAGGTGGTTGGGTTCTGTGGCCGTGCGAGGCTGGGATGGCGGGTGGTTCGCCGAAGCAGCTTGGGTAGCGACAGAGTTGTCCAGGTCGATACTGGACAACAGGGACTGGCTCGAGGCACTCCTGGGCCGGTGGTTCTTGTCCGAGCTGGAGGGCTCCGAGGCGGGCGTCGAGCTGGGGAGGTGGGAGAGTCTCGAGAGGGTACCATTGGAGTGCCGAGGGCGGATCGCGGGCTTCGAGATGGTGGCGATGGCGCCCTGGGTCCTGTCCAAGGCGGCCACGGCCAGGGCGAGGATGGCGCTCGATGAACGCTGGTCGAGTCTGAGAGACGGAGCCGGTATGGCGGCAGCAGCGGCGACATGAGACCGTTCCGAGAGGGAGGAGCGGGAGTGAGTGGGGGCCTGCTCGAGGGGAGGGTATTTGAGGGAGGGACAGCGTGGTGAACCGTGGGCTGAGGGCCTCTGAAGGGAGGGGAAGGCACCTTTTAGGGGTTGTTTGGTGAGCGAGTGGAGAGGGTGGACTGTCACCAGCCGTATCAGGTACTTCGTGCCGGGTACACTACACGAAGCCAACCCCGGGGACCCCGGCTGGCTTGGGCTGGTTGCCCAGCCGGTTGAGATCTCAGGTCTGTGATCTACGCATTAGGCGCTGGGTCCAGCAAACTTCCCATTCGCTCTGTCACGTGTTTTGGGCAAATAGGTAAGCTTGGTCTGTCATCATTCAGGCCGGAAGACTTTATAACAATACGTAGACGAAATATGACACTTTTGATAATAGAGTTCTCTTTGACCCTCCCTCTTGCCCAGGCGGTCCCCAATAGCCTGGCGGCCCTGGAGGTCCCTCAATACCCGCCGCGACATCCACGTGAAAACCGATCATATCGATGCCTCATCAAGCCCGGTCCGCGGCAAAACATGTACAGGAAGATCAGTAAGGTGGAAATAACGTCTCAAACGCAGCGATTGTCGACTGCAGTACTATGCGCTCTTCTAGGAGAGATCTATTTCTCTCCTCGAGGATCGCAATATACTCCGTCGCCGTATACATAATGGCCTCCTGTATTCTAGGTAAGAATTGTTGAATCATGAGTTGGGTGCTATTCTAACCTTATCCACCCTTGTTTTAGGCGTTCCTTCTTGCGGATCCTTCGGTGCATTCTCCTCCCCTTCCTTTGCCATTACAACTCTCATACTAGGAATACTATTCCGTAGTTCGGTAAATGCAGCATTTAACTGAGTGGAGTGGCGCTTCTCGATTGTGCGCGTGGGCGGGGCTTCCGATGGTTTGTGGCGACCAGAGTTGTGTGCCGGTGCGGGAGGAGACTTGGGCTTGATTGCCATGCTGGAAGAAGTGGCAATGGTGTCGGTCTATCCAGGTCTCGGTAGCTTTGGAGGTCCCGAGGAACGGTCGGATGCGACACGAAACGAGTTAGCATCGGGGAAAGGGAGATGGTATCTGCATCTCGAGGTCGAAAGGGGTCGCTGGGGCATTTGAGGACGCCCTGAACACCTCAAACTCAGCTCGGGCTGAGCTGAAAATAATAGCGCCAAAATTAGTAGCTAGAAACCCTGGCTGTCAGAGTATATCCCATTAGCGTACGGAGAAATCATCAGCCACCGAGCAAGGATATTGTGGTACTTGGGGAAAGTCACGATCCTGTGCATGGACCACCTGATTGATGCTTTCTGCCTGCACCTTATACTCCGTGCAGGCGAACGCGGCTGCGCAGGTAATCTCCTGCGGGTAACGCCACTCCGCTGCCATGGCCGCTTCCTCTGACACTCTATTTTGGTGCTTATGGGCATCAGCAGGATGGGTGGTGCCGGCCGGCACGCCGACGAATTGCTCCGTTGTCTCCGCCACTAGCAGGATCCCCGCCGGCGGGCTGAAGTGGAGGATGGTGTTGGCGTTCATACGATGGCCCGAGTGAACCTTATCGAGAATAACGTCCAATACCGTGTAGCTGGCACTTGTTGACCAGCTTCAAGCCTTGGTGGATGTTCGAGTTCACGACGACGGGCATGCCAGGGACGAATATGAAGATCGCCGTCACTGGTATGGCGCTATCATCCCGGCACCGATGGTCGGTGAACTAGTCCTGACGCCGCCGCACCACCGTCCGACACACCAGCATGCCCGGCATGTCCTATTCGGAGCTTATCGGAGGGACCAATGTACTACGTAGTAATTGGTGACTGCCCTCGGCATGACAACCGCTCAATAGATCGATCAGATTCCCTAAACTTGCCCCGACTTAATAGGCAGTGATGCGCAAAATCAGGCCATACTACCTTCCGAGTTGCATTAAGCAACTAGCAACTCAATAGATTGGCCTAGACCCATTGATCGGCAAGGTGATGTGATGCAGAGCCTGATGCAATGATCTGCCAGGACTAAACGAATATTGGCTAGTTGAAAAGGTGGTGGCGCAACTGGGGTACCACTTACACCACCTCTTCAGGGATAATGGGCATGTCATATCTCTCAATGGGTGATATCGAGAAAGCCGCATTCGGATACATCACTGGGACTCATGCTGGGGCGAGCGAGTCTACACGTCCACTTGCTAGATCGAGCCGATGCAAGCAGGACAGACAAGGAAACACGGGGTTCGAACGCCGTAGACCGTGGGAGAAGTTGCTCGATGCCAAAACAAGAATGTGTCTGCCAAAAGCTTCCGGCACACCTTTTGAACCTAGAATAGATGTGCGGATGAGAGTCGGCAAATTCCAGACTAGTTCGGCCTCTAAAAGATGGGGAGGATGCCGAGGAGGGAGGAGGGTCCTAGAAGTAGCTATGAATGGAGGAGGGCTGGGTTCTCTTGGCGAGACAAACGCCCGCAGGTTATCGAGCGCCCGTCACGCCAACATCCGCGCATATGCTTGTTTCAGCTACCCTACACCACGCCCCTAGCAAGAGACATACATATATACATACATACAGACATGCTTGAATCAATCCGAAGGGTTAGGGTTAGGGTTAGGGTTCCAGGCTCCCGCAAGATTGGGTGCCTTGCGAGGCCCTGGATCCTGCTGGCCCTCCGCCCTACCGACCTTTGCGAGTCCGATCGACGAGATCTTCCGCGGCCCTGCTGCCTCGACAGCCCTCTGTACCTTCGGCTGCCCAGAGCCACCGCCTTGACACTCTGGGCCTCGTGCCCTCGACCTCTCGGGCTTCTGTGGCCCGACTCAACTAAGTTCCTTCCAATCTAATCCTTAGACCCTTCATAATCTTCTAGCGCTCGTTTTATTTACAAAACTCAAGAACGAATTTTGAGTGAAGTGTGGGAAACCAGGTCATTTTTGTTCACCCCAAATCCCTGCCATTTCGCACTCTAGTGCTCGTTCCGCTGCGTCGTGGCATTCGTTCCGGGCTGCCTGGGTTACCCAAAACGGGTACTCTTGGTGCCAACGTGTTGGTTCATAACATATCCATTATAATACACTGATATGTTTCAATATAGGAGGTAATTATATTCTAGACTATAGTTAACTTTATCTTAATCTAATAAGTTAACGAGATGATTAGCCTAATAAGACGTTATTAATGCTTGTTATATTAGTTATCTTACGATAGCTATTATCTCCTCTTAAGCAACCTACTGTCTGAGTTTAATTACCCTATTCTGTTGAGAGCAAATTACTTCTCTGATTTTCCGTCTTTTTGAGTTATAATTTTAATCATCTATAAATTTTTATATTAATAATAAATATTTAACTAGCTAGATAGCTTTTGTCTTCGTCTATCTATAATCCAGATATAGTTTAGGTAGACTTTATTTACTTCTTCTTTTTAGCCATCCTTATATTCCTAAGTATTCTCTAGTATTACTAATTTCTACTCATTTTATAGCTAGTATTAATTATAATACCGCTAAGAGACGCTAAAGAAAGTGATACTAGGATCTATTACGTCTAGGGTATACTTATCGTATAGTATAGAGATTAGTTATAGTCTTTTCTAGTAGATTATAACGGTTATCTTAATCTAGTTGTAAGGTCCCTTACTGTCACGACCCTAACAGAAATAGGACCAACGGTTGGTTCCAAGCAGAACAAGGCCCACTAGGCCAGCTGTCACGACCCTGACAGAAATAGGACCAACGGTTGGTTCTGCCACAGCACTACCCCACCAGGCCAGGCTGGCAGGCCGGCAGGCCAGACGAACGGCACAGAAGGATCCTACCGGGTCACGTGGCTTGGGAACATTACATAAGGGATCACCGGATCACTGGGCCTTGGCAAATGAGCCAGTGAGCCAGTCAGCAATCCACCAGGATCATTTGGATCACCAGTGAGCCGAAGGTGAGCCAGTGAGCCTCACTGAAGAGATGGACATATAAGGACACACTCATTACCAGATAGCTAGATAGTATGGACAACTCTTCAGCAGTCAATCTAAGTATTCATCCACGAATAGCTTTCCTTAGCTTATGATCATTGTCAGAAACTATATTGCTCAATCAACCGTCTTGTTACGTATCCTGAACATAAACCCTGATCTGTCGGTTTAGAGGACTCAGGAAACCTTGATCATTACATATAAAGTACTAGCATATAGTCACTAAGGAATCACAGCAACTACTAAACAAAATACAGTGATACTATAATTTCCTGAATAATAATAATAATAAATTATACGCTGATATACCCTAGTGGCATCCAGAACCTCTATGGTGACGTTCTAGCGGAGTGCGCATTCCCTTTTAGCGTAGCTGGCAATGCGACACGATGTCCTTCACTATCAAACTATCAAATGATGGGTCACACCGTATTCAATCAAGAATTTTTAGTTGAAAGTCATTTCCTCTCATTGGCTTACTATGTAGGTGGCCGTCGTACCGAATGAGAAAGCTTCTGGAGAGAGAGCGGTGCTGACGAGACGACACAGGCAGAGTTGGAAATCGATCGTACAGATCGATTCCGAGCCCTGATCGATCGATTTATATCGATCGATCACTAATTCAAATCGATCGATCGACGTCGATCGGCGACCAAATCGATCAATGCTGGTCTTCGTTGTTACTATCTACGGTAATCCTACCCACCAATTGAAGAACTTGCCTCCAATTATCCCCTTCAAGGAGACTTAAAGGAAGAGCCGGCTGATAAATACCGGCTTTGCTCCAGGAACGAAGGCACTGGGCCATGGCCACAATATGCCGCCGTAGGCGGGACCTGAGTGGTGTTACCATCCTCCCGCAACTGCTGAAGTCTCTCTCCGTTTCTGCAGAAGACGATGAGATAGTAAGAAAGTCAACAGCCATATAAGACAGCCGGGGAAAACGCACAACGCCGACGTCCCTCCACCAACCAATTGGGTCAGCTTTGTATGCGATGTTGTCAACCGGTGGCTCTGACAGATACTGATCAAGCTCGTCCTGTGGTGGCATCGCCGCTGACTGCTGTTGTCGTTGGCCTTGTCGCTCTTGAGAGTCAGGAGTAGTCAATGACCGACTAAAAGCCAGTCGACGTTCAATATAGTCCAAGGCACTAGTAGTCCCAGCTGCTGAAGTGTCATTAGAATCTGCCCCATGAGCCTTGTTCCTGTACTTCTCTTCCCAGATGGTTGTTAAGCTTCTCTCATACGTCCTCTTCCATTCTGAGGTCTGACGAGACGGGAGTTGGTTCCAAAGCTGTTCTAGGTCGGAAGGCGGCGGCGTGGAGGAGGCAGCCTCTATGTCCTCATCAAAGGAGTCCATAGTGATGGGAAGAGTCCGCAAACAGTGTAGAGGAGGTCAAATCGAATGCTGTGAGGCTGATAAGGTCGAACCTGCACTCTACTCGGACAAGCCAAGACCCGAGATAATTCCTGGTTGCGACGCGTACAGAGTCCATTGAACCAGGCATTGGCGGAATTGCAAATGGCACGAGACAGAGAGGACAGCTCATACGTTGGGTCATCTCCTGCTGCCACGCGTCGCGTGTAGCTGCCTGGGGCCCCTGACGACTTGCCAGGGCAGACGCGTCCGGCGACAGATTCGTCGCGTATCATACTATGAGCTGCCATGCGCAACCTACCCGGGACACCTCCGAAGTACGTGGTGATCGGCGATCAAATCGATCGATTGGAGGTTTGATCGATACGATATCGATCGATTGACAGGTTGGATCGATCGATCGAAATCGAAATCGAATCGATTAATCGAATCGATCGAATCGATCAGTCGATCGATTTCCAACCCTGGACACAGGCCAGTAGTCGATGACGATGGCAATACATATTTGCGTCATCTACATAAGCGAGAGACGTAAGTTAGGTAGAGTTACATTGAAAAGTGATGAAAGCATCGGGTATCGCATGCCGAAATAGATGTCCAGTTCACAGTCAATTTCACGTCATTCAAAGTGATGTCTGCCCCTCCCGCCGCATGCAACAGTGATAGTGTTGCGTTGATGACGAGTAAATGATCCAATGATTTGAGTCGGTTACATTTTTTACCGTGATTATGGCTGGAATATAAATGACTATGTACCCGTCATGCATCGGTGAATAAGGAGGTTGACGATCCGTTGACGTAATCGTCACGCCAATCATTTGAGTCTCCACGATTTGAACGCGCTCTCACAATTCGTAATTCGGTGAGCTCGAGTGCGTCACATACGCGTTAGTTTGGGCAGCTGAATAACTTTTAAATCCAGTTTGCCTTGCCCTAGAAGTTGGTTTAGAGTCCTAGAGCCTAACCTAGATAACCGTCACCCATCTTTGTCCGCTGCCAATCATGAGACACGTTGTCACCCGTTGCACCGGGTTAGTTGGCTTTGTGAGCTTGGCGAGAGCAGTCCCCCTGCAGTTTTACGAACACACGACTATTGCTTCAGAACAACTCATCCCATCTGCTGTATCCCATACTAATGTTACCTCTCGTGGTCCATACACCGGTCCGCCGGCAACCAGCACTGGTGCTATTTCGACCTCGGTCCTCGGTCCCTCAATTCCGGTACTGCCTCCTCCCAGCGGCTCCTTTGACTATCCACTCGATGGCAAGCTACATGGAGACCAACCCGCACCATTCACGCCCAGTGGCGGGCTGGGCACCAATGGGTCTGAGCCAGTATATCGCGTCCAAAGCGACTTTGACTACCAGTCTTTGGCTTTGGCCCTTTACCAGGAATGGATCGAGCTGGACCTTTTCCATTGGGGTTTGGCGACGTACTCAGACGAAGAGTTTGAAGCCTATGGGATCAACGCCGAAGACAGATTTCTCATTCAACACATGGCCGATCAAGAGGTTGGCCACGCCACAGTCATAACAAATATGCTCGGTCCTCGGGCGCCAAAGCAGTGCACGTACAACTATCCCGTTTCCAACGTCCGTGAGTATATCGACTTCAACCAGAAACTCACGCGCTGGGGCGAAGCCGGGGTATACGGCTTCTTGCCGCACCTCAATTCGGGGCCTGCCGCACAGCTAGTGTTGCAGAGCATTACGGTCGAGGCTCGCCAACAACTCATCTTTCGACAGTTTGGCGGTCAATTCCCCATGCCTGAATGGCACACGCCTGGAATTCCGCAATCTTGGGCTTGGACTCTGCTTGCGCCGTACATCTCGAGCTGCCCCTCTGATCAAACACGTCTGATCTGGCAAAACTTTCCCGCCCTGCACATTCTCAATCAGCCTAACCCAGCACGTATCAATAACTCCGATACCTGGAACGAGACGACTGGTGGATGGAGCAACACACTCTCCACGGCCAACATTCCTTCAAAGGAGTTATGCGTCAACGCAACTGACCCATTACAGGGCTGTGATGCGGCCGTCAGCCAAAACCGCACCATTCCACTCTCGTACCCTGGCCGTGAGGTTTTCTTACACTGGGATGAACCTGGTCAACTTGTCGGTCCCAACAATAGCTACGTGACATCAACCAATGTCAGGGAGCCGAAATATGCGGCATGGGTCTCACAACTCAATGTTACATATTCCCCACTCCTGGACCTCTGTCTCCAAAATCGGACAGCGCGTACCATTCAACCGAACGTTTCGACTTGGGCAGGTGACCCAGCCATCAATGGGACCATGTTTCTTGCACTCACGGGCTCGAACATTAGAGTTACACCATACAACATCACCCAGATCAATCCATTTGTTGCTGCGCTAGGTGTGTACCAGGCCGGTTAGAATTAGACTCTGCTTATGTCTACTTGTGTCTACAGCTGTTTTCGGTGGAGGGGCGGCAAACAAGTTTTGTTAGAGAGTGTACATGTCGGGAAGCTTGTAACTATTTTCTTTATAGAAATCGCAACCGGGTCTAGTTTTGAAGTCAAATAAGCCCTTTTAGTAGTTAAAATACCAATCGTCGTCGCTCCTCGATGTAGTGATAGGCCGTTCATATCCGCACATGCAGCCCCGGGCACAAGTACTCATGCGAGCTCCGAAGATTTCAATTTCACAATTGATTTTATAACTAACTTGGCAAGACGGGATCTCTAGTTTAATAGCAACTGAAGGAGACATTCCGCTAAACTGAATATTCTGTCCCGATCATTTAATAACCAGAACATCGATATTAGAAGTCCCTAGCGCCTCTAAATTATGACATCTCTCTACGCCAGCTTTTGAGCTAGGCCCTTAGGACGTGCGCTGCGACATCTAGTAGATGTCAATTGATTTTAGTAGGAAACTAAAACGCACTGATATAATATAAAGTCACTGTTAATTAGCTTATTTAGCAATCAGTTTATATATTCATGCCTAACCTTCAGAGTAATTTCTAACTGTTTACAGTTCTAGAGACTTTATAGACTGGGGCAAAGCGTCCAGCCATAGGGTTGAGGTCACAATCCTTGCAGCCATGCCTCTGTCGGTTTGATTTGATCACCTAATTGTAACCGTTTTCGCAACCCCCCTGCCCCCAAGGCCGGGGAGATTCCCAGCCAGCTGACTCTGATATATGTGCCCACTCTTTGGCCGGCATGGCCGATATGTGCGCAGAAACGACGCCGCTAGCTCTACGAATAGTCCTGATGCCTGTCCTGCAGAAGACGTGCTGACTTGTCTGCAGACTCTCACTCACGCATCAGGCGTTGAGAATAGACAGTAGCTGATCTAAGGATCTCACGGGGAAGGCCACGGAATACACTATTGATGTTCGCCATCGCAATATCCTATGGAAATCATCGGCTTGATCGGCTTTGGTTACCTGAATCTCCAGCCTCCTTCTTGACATCTCGTATTTCTGGCTTCCGTACTCGCTGGTTTCGCACCAACTGCTCTCCTCTTCCTCCCACTCTATGTCACCTTTTGGTTGCTTTGCTTCCCTGGCTCTCGTCGTTCTAGCTCTTTTGCTCCGAGGGCAATGATGTTCCCACTCCCGGAACGTGCGGTTTGCGTCAATTGGCGTATCGAGGCCTGTTAGATTGATTGCTGCCGGTGAGAATGGACTTCTACCTGGATCGGCTTTCGAAGGCAAATACCCATCGGGCATGACCGTTTCTGTCCATGGTGTGGCTGCGAGATACATACTCGAGCATTGTTTACCTTCAATTGTGTCGGGAGGGAGGCGGCGGCCGCGACCTCGTCGAGCATCGAACTGTCGAAGTCGGTCCCCGAGCAGCACAAGAGGACTCACCAAAGTTGTCAGACTTTCCCGGAATCGGAGCCGCCTAAAAGGATGAATGCGGTTATAAAAAATCCTTCGATCTAGCCGGCGAACTCGGAGGCCGTAGCGATGCACAGTTTTAGGATGTCATGCGCACATAATCGGACGATGTCGTTTGCCTTGAGGCTGTCGTCCTTGGACAGCAGGCGGCTACGTTAAACAGAGCCTGCAAATCAGGATCCCCGAACTGATCACAGGAGCATCAATGTTTTAGGACGGGAGGTTGTGGTCGGTGGGCACAGTAGAGTGTGATGGCCCGGAGACGAGGTCCGCGAGCTTGTTGTGAATGCCTGCTTCTACCTGGCGTTAGAGCTTGCCACGACGACGAATTCAAAAGGGCCAGGATGTTTACGTGGCCGAGGTTGCGGGCTTGGGATGCGTTCGAATGGCCACGAGGTGCTGCCGGGGTCCTCGATCCTTCGAGGCCTTTTTGAATGATGACACCTGCAGACCTGCGAATATTCCTCACCCGTGTCGGGTGCCGGTCGTATGGACGACTGTGCTGAAGGTTGGAGAAGCGTATTATTGTCCAACCCTGGGCCCTCTTCGGCATAGGCGACGGAGCAGCTGAGGGCTCATCGGGAAATCCGGATGCTTGTCATATTGGCATTTTCGACATGGGCGGAGGTGGTCAAGGGACAAAGATGAGTTCGCCAGCGTTGGGTGATGAGGAAAGCTGCAAGGTGTCGGCTGCCATATGCGAGGTTGAATGGCAAGACGTCGAGGGCGGCTCCAGCCAAGACACTGAGTTCTGAACATGTGACCATATGATACTCCACCTTTGGGGGGCCCACCTGTCCATATCTCCCTCCTCCCGGCGCGGAACGATATCCCATTGGTTGAATGGTAAAGGCGCATGCGGGACGCCAGCCACCTTCCCATGCCGCATGGATGGGGCCGACCTCTCGCATGGTCCCCGGCTTGTCTGCAAAGATACCTCTTCGGTATATACACTACATAAAGTGCTTGCTGTGTTGCACCAGTCCGCATCAGTGGCGGGAAAAAGGAGAGCAACCCCGTCATGCCGGTGAGACACTTTCTTACAACTTCTTCCCATTTCCTCCATCTTCCAAAGGTTCTGTGACCTTCACATCACAATACACCACGGACACCCAAATGCCCAGTCCAGAGCACGTCGAGGGGTCCAAGGCCTCGGCCAAAGATCTGTCTCCACCACAGCCCAATTTTGACCCCGAGATGTACCAGGAGCGACCCGTCAAGAAGCCACCCCCTGATATCAGCGGCCAGCTGGTTGCGACGTTGACCATTGAAGTAGCGTTCTAATTTACTAATTAGGTACGAATAAAATTGACGACTTTGTGTGGTTGAGGTGTGCGGGTGTTCCGGGACCCATGGTGCTACTGCATCTCTGCCCGGGGCTCCAGGATCTGGGCCCTCCAAATTTGAAACCCTGACACCCAGGCTGCACACTTAGGGATCCGGGAGCCATGGACTGCCGTTGAGCCCTGACCTGAAGCATCCCGAATATGGGATCTCTTTCAGTATATAAGTTCCGGGTCACTCCTCCGATTGATTTATGAAAGGATGGAAACCGTACATCACCAGGCCATAAGCGAAGCTTAAGATCTTTCTAAGTCGTTCATCAGTTTACCAAGCAGCAGCACATCGACCGGGGTAATAACTGGGGAGGCATCGACTTCAATAAATTCGAAAGAATCTTCAGAGAGCTGAGATTTGAAGGGGATAGGGTTGATGGTCCTGTTAAAGTCCTCAAACCTGCGAATATCGACGCGCGTTTTGCAAAAGACATGAGCTGTGAGACGGGAAACGTAACAGAATCGTCTTTTGATCCCATGGACATTGATATCGATCCTATGGACATCGATCCCGATCCTATGGACGGCGATGTCGATCCTATGGACATTTATTTGCCCGTCGAATTAGATGCCAGCTGTAAGATACAATGTGCAACCAACATAAGACTTTCAGACTAATGAACATAGACCAAGTAGAGGCTATATGCGGCGGCGATGCCAGCTTACAAACTTCACAAAACAGCACGAATAGCTCAAATTCACGGTCACAGACACAACAACCAGAGAGGCAAAGGCTCTTGAGATATTCAGAGGGCGGCGAAAACGTGAGATTCGCAGAGAAAATGACGGATTCATCCATAAGAGAGACAATTGGAAAAGGGAGGCATTGGACACGTGCAAATATGAAAGCTCACAGAGTGACTTTTCTCGGCAATAGACTTCTTGGAGATAACCTGATCGATACATTCGCTGTGAACTGCGAGAAGACCTTACCAGGCTGGATCAAATTACTCAGCAAAGCCACTTTACCGAATGACATTCAGAGTACTGACCCTCGTATCATAAACGCATTCAAAGCTGTAGACAGCGTTATCTGTGGGAAAGCCAACAATATGCTACGACGGCTTGCTAACGTCCATTTAATACGGCTCTTCGGTTCGCTTGAAGCTATTATGAAGATCGAAAGAGACACTGGTCGAATCCACCGCGAGCCCTACTACCGGGATGATCACGTTGCTATGGATATATATATAAGCGCTCAAGAAACGCATTCTAACACAAATGAGTTGAGGCTCAAGATAAGACGAAGCCGAAAGCGATTTAGCAAAAGATGGAGTATCCTGGCTAAAGCATCACCGCTCTTTGTCTTGGTCTATTCAGATGCAGCCGAATCAATCGTGTATGTGCCTCCACCCGTCAGGTACTCCATCAGCTAACTATCATAAAGCAAGGATTTCAAGAAAACAGATAACACAACCTTGAATATTGCAGCGACTAGAATCCTAAACACGTGTCCGGACCAGCTCGCGCGTATCTGTGTTCGTCTTGCCAGTATAGCAGACGCCGCAGTCAGATCAAACCATTCCCTTGATTTGCGCGTGTTTTCAGCTGCGCAAATTAGGCAGAGTCTTGCTATTATAAACTAAATTTATAGAATTATATTTGGTTCGGATAGGGGTTGCTTGGTGCCTGTGGCATGGAATGTCAGCTTGACCTGTTTAGTGTGGTCTGAGTTACCAGAGATTCCTGGGTGTCTTCGGATGTCACTGTGGTCTGGATGTCTTGTGTGGCCTGTGGCTGGCATCTGATGTTGCATCTGGGTGTTGGATCTGGGTGTGGGATCTGAATCAGGGTGTGGAATCAGGGTGTGGGGTCTGGGTGTGGGGTCTGGGTGTGGGATCTGAATCTGGGTGTGGAATCTGGGTGTGGTATCTGGGTGTGGGATCTGAATCTGGGTGTGGAATCTGGGTGTGGTATCAAGGTGTGGGATCTGAATCTGGGTGTGGGGTCTGGGTGTGGGATCTGAATCTGGGTGTGGAATCTGGGTGTGGGATCTGGGTGTGGGATCAAGGTGTGGGATCTGAATCTGGGTGTGGGGTCTGGGTGTGGGATCTGAATCTGGGTGTGGAATCTGGGTGTGGGATCAGGGTGTGGGATCAGGGTGTGGGATCAGGGTGTGGGATCAGGGTGTGGAATCTGGGTGTGGGAGCTGGAGCAGGGATCTGTTGTTCGGAGATGTCATCATGTCAAGATTCCGATAGCCCCACGCCGTATTTTGGGACCCCTTACCTCACCGTTGAGTGCCCTCCGCCTCGTATTTCGGTACCCTTTTCCCCACAATTTCGGTGGTTCTCGCCCGCTTCCGATGCCCCTCTCCCTTCCCTGTCGCAGTACCCACTGACTACCATGTTCCGTGCGTGGTGAAGCCTGTCTCTTGGATGCCCATTCACGCATGTCGCAGCTGTAACTTAACAAACTGCTCCGGTCGAGGTAATTTACCGAATGGTAATTTACCTATCTGACCAAAGTTTTTGACGTCATAAACTTCTAGGTATTTTACATGTCAAAAACCTCTCATTGGCCGATGTCCATATCATCCCCACTATTTTCCAAATCGGTCTCTTCCCAACCCCAGCCATCGACAACAATAGAGTCTTGGAACGCGTTTTCTATCTTTACCAGCTGAGCAACATCAACTGTCTCCCCAGTTTTTGACAACCATCGGTTCTGCCGCATTATCTTTGACCGTCTTGAGCCTCGTGAGCACCCGACTGTTCATATAGATGAAAGTGACCTTGTCAGTGCTAAGTGGACTAAGCCGATTCCGAAGCTTACAATGAAGGTAGTTAGTAGCACTGAAGGAACGCTCTGAAGGAACAGAGTTCGTCAAGGATCCTAGAACTCTCCTTGTCAATGTAGCCAACTTGACTCCCATAGACCCAAAGTATCCCCACGCGCTTAGGACGTAATAGTGAGAAGGCGTATGAGGAGTCTTCGGCTGTTCCCGATAGATCTGCGAGGTTGGGCCAAAGAGAGCACCTTCGCGAGCACGGAATCGACAAAAGTCCCTAAAGAGCTGTTGGTACTCTTCGATACTAGTGTTTTCTTCTAGGAAGCGATGTGCTCTCTCCATAGTGTCAGGCCCAAGACCCTCCCCTATTGTTGTCCGTGGGTCCAAGGCAAATGCGAAGTGGTGAATGTCTGTCGTTTGGCCTTTCATCCTTTGGACTCGCCATTGCCTCAGCTCCGAGTAGTTGATAAGAGGATCTTGGTTAGCCTCTTCAAGGGCATCCCATTTGCTCTGCATAGTCAACCAACGGGGAATAACCTCTCCAACGCACGAGTGATCTCGCTCCGAGCAACGTTGTGCGTTTTCGATAGGCCGAAGGATCTTAGCCAACATCTCTACCTCATGCCAAAACTCAAAGTTGTTGATGGACGAGAGTATTGCCCTTAGGACTTGTCGATCTTCCTCTTCCCCCTCTTCCCCTTTGATAGCCTTAGCTTTTAGGGAATTGAGGACCATAGCATCACGTGCATATGCTCGAAGAGCATCTTTATTCGCCAGTGAAGACATAACAGCTCCGAGTTGTGTTCCCCAACGAGTGATGGCTGGTGTAATGAAAGCCTTCTGTTCACCGTAACATTCAAGCTGATAAGCACGAAGTCGTGCGAGTTGGAGCTTGGCCTTTTTAAAGAACGTTATGATTCTCGTAACTTTCTTAAGGACTGAAGCCCATCTCTCCGATTCTACGATGTCTTTCACTAGAAGTTGAAGACCATGGGAATCACACAAAATGAAGAAACAATGCCTGAACTCAGGCATATTCTTCATCTCGGCGTGGAGTTTCCGCATTGTCGAGCATGTATCTGTGCAGATAGCGTTCATGCGAGAGAAGTCCTGGAAGTCCTCTCCTTCCTTCGTGAATACCTTTTCCAAGAGTGGCTGGATTAGGCGAATGGTATTCAAGGCCGTATGTTCCTCGTTCCGTGTATTAACAGTCTTCCAATAGAATGTAACCGAGTTGGGAATTGAGATCGAAATGTTGACAATACGGTTGTTGCTTATGTCGTCAGAAGCGTCAAAGATGACATTGAGATGATCGGCATCGTCGAGGATCTCCTTAACTTGGACCCGGTAATATTGGTAAACTTCAGGAAGTATTGATGCAATTCGATCACCACTAGGGGGCTTGTACGCTGGATTGAGCATTTGGATGAACTCAACCATGCCAGAGTCTTCGAAGGTGGTGTATGGCTTGCCAGACTTAAAGATGGCGAGGGCCGCGGCTCGATCGAGTTGATCTTTAGAGTTTCGATCCATTATGGACAAAGCCGTAGTGATTCGAGGCTGGCGATCAACATGGCCTGCAGCTTGCTGGAGCTTTGCAAGAGCTATTGGCCCGGGCGCCTCGCCCGGCCAAGGATTGGATTCACTCAGCATGGCAGCAGTCAACCACTTCGCCGCAGCCTTTGACCGGCGGGCGGCCAGTGGGCCAACCACGGTCAAGCTGTATGAGTGGCTTCGCCACGAGATAATTGCTTCCACAATGGAGGCAACCTATGGACCGTACAACCCGTTCAGGAACGCCAAGAACGAAAAGGCATGGTTCGAGCTCGAGTCCGGCATTTTGAGACTCTTGCTGGATCTGTTCCCAAACATCCTTGCCAGAAGAAGTCTGAAAGCATGCCGCGCCCTCATTGCAGAATTTGATCGTTATTTCAACGATAATAGACACCTTGATGGGTCCCTTCTTGTCCAGCTACGAGAGAAGCACAATGCGGCTTTCGGTCTTGACAATAATGAGACAGCGCATGTTGAAATTGGCCAGGTGACAGGTGCCATTGTAAACACTGCGCCTACAGCTTTCTGGCTGGTGTGGCAAGTCCTTGCTGATCCCGTTGTCTCCAAGGACTGTCGAGAGGAGATAAATCAGCTGGTGACAACCAGTTCTGATGGTACTCACACCATTGACCTCGCAGACGTCATGACAGCTTGTCCTATCCTTGTATCAACATGGCAAGAGGTCTTGCGATTCCACGGCATCAGCATAGCTGCACGTGCCATCAAAGAGGACACTTTGGTAGATAACCAGTATCTACTAAAGAAAGGTGGCCTCCTCATGATGCCAAACGCTGTGATCCACAGTGACCCGACCCTGTGGGGGACGACTGTTGGTCAATTCAACCACAGACGCTTCCTCAAAGGCGCGAAGAACGGAGAGTCCCGTTATCCGGCAGCCGCTTTCCGCGGCTTTGGCGGTGGTCACGTTCTGTGTCCTGGCCGTCACTTTGCCAGCACGGAGGTCCTGGCATTGTTGGCGTTACTTCTTGTACGATTTGACATACAACCGGTTGGGGGGAAATGGATCGAGCCGGAGAAGGACGTTGTCATGGACAGGGCATGTCCGCTTCCGAAACGTGATGTGCAGGTTGAACTGATTCCCAAGGGCAGTCAGAACTGGCGTGTCATCTTTTCTAATCGCCGAGAGGGCATCAACATTGTGGCCGAGGATCTTCGGGATAACGAGAGTTGAACAAGACGGAAAAGTTTGACTTGATTCGTACTCGTCATTGTCTAGATCTACAAGCCACATACTCGCGATTCTATTTATTGATAAGAAGATACTAATTAATTAATTCATGGAAACTGTGTTTTTTTCTCTTTGGTTTCCTGTAGCAATCGGAAAGCGTGACCGCTTGTTAAACGCAGTCTCGGAAGACGTGGTTGAAATTCTTAGCGAGTACGCAGAGCTGGAACGAGGGATCCAAGTTTTTATCACCGGCATCGTGGTTGAGCGGCTTTGAGGCATAAGCAATAGTAGATGACTCGTATTTTGCTTCTGTCCATGGTGACCGTCACTTTTTTTGATGAGTGCATGGTGGGAGCGTAGGGTCTCAGAGCCTCGGGCGATAAGGCCTCAAGGTGAGGTAGATGGCCCCAGGCAGGAAGTCAATTGATAAGTGCATTCGGGATCTGATTCAAAGGCCGATGATATTCTAAAACGTGATGAACAAGGAAGGCCAGATCGATAAAACGAACGCACTTTCCATGGTAAGTAACTAAACACCAATGTAGACCTAAGGCAGTAAAGACCCAAGCTATTTTACTTGTTTGATACACCCAGAATTATAGAAGTCCCTCTACATTCCGAGAGACAGTCACGAGACTATGCCTCCCGGATCTGCAATGTTGACATGCCTGGCCACCACACCTCATGCACATGCTGCAGCCTTGCTACCAATTAGGTACACACTAAGCGCCATGGCCTAAATAGTATTAATATTTCCTGCACGTTCCTGCCCCATAGCGCCCACCCAAGCGGGACTTGCCTCATCGATCCGAAGACAAATGTTAGCGTACGAGGGTGTCGATTTATCAATTGGACTGCTCTTACAGTAAGAAAGCCCCCATCCACAACCACCTGGGCTGCCCCCTGCCACCGGTCTCCGATCCGCAGAGGACAACTACCAACCCTGCACTGCGCCTCACCAGGCGGATAGCCAATTGTTAGGAGAGCTTCCATCCACACACACTCGAGTTGAATCCACACACACTTTGCTATTCGAAGGACGGCCATTGGATGTCGGACTTGATCAGCTTATCCGCCATTGTGAACAGCACGCTAAGTGATAACGTTTTGGTGCTTCAGCATAGGGTGATCGGGCATCTCAATCATCATGGCCACCTCTCTACTAAAAGGCCGCCAATTGCAATGAGCAAGAATGTAAGGAAGGCTGCAGCTGCCCACAAGCTGACGATGAGAGGGACTTGGATGTAACACAGCAGGCAGCCGAGCTGATCCGTCAGCCAGTCCTGAACCTTTGCGCATGTTGGCTGTTGTTGGCTGTGTGATCGAAGCAAGTGAATGATGCCACAGAAATCACTCGACCATGAACACAAGGCTGTGCCGCACACCTGCCTGAGGCATTATAGGTGCAGGTGACCAACCCCATATGGAAGGAGCGGTTCGCCATTGGCCCCCATCTACACAAAATGATACTGGTAGGCAGATCGACCAGCTTCACATGAGGCGAGCCTGTAGAAAATCAGCTTTGCAGCCTGAACATCAACCGTGACTAATCTCTGACCACTCAGGACTCTGAAGAGACAGTTCTACATGATGTATCACTCACACACCATCGATGAAGGATGCCAAAATAAGACTGATGCATGAGGGAACGGCTCCTTCCCGGACGTACGGAGTTACGTGTGGACACCACTGTTTGTAGAGCTTGCTCTCACCCTCCCCTCCATCTTGTTGGACGTGGCTCATAGTCCACAGAACATTTCTCGGCGGAATGCGCTCGCGTTTGTAGGCATTATTTTTAGCCTGCGGGAACATGAGCCACGCTGATCTAATTGAGTACTTATAAATCAATGACACAGGAAATGCTCGAGGTCGATTACGTTGAAACTTCGATAGTATCACTGCCAAAACACATCCCCTATCCTCTCCAGAATTTTCTTGGAATGCCCATAAGCCAATAAATGATTTTCCCAACATTGAAGGAGAACGCTAATCAACCTTGCTATTGGTCCCCTTTCCGTCAACCATAATTCTAAAATGAGTTCCCTCGCTGAGCTTTTTCCTCCTGGAACAGATCTCTGCGCAATACCAAGCGGACTTTCCCCCGACGGAACGTTCGACTTCAGTAAGACAGGCCTCAGAACACTGACAATCTCATTCAGCGTCATCCTCACAACTTTTGCGGTCATTATCGGGCTCGGTAGGCTTTACGAAAATTTTCGCAAGTACAAATGGAGCGATCGTGAGTTGATTGTCATTGTACCTAGGTACCTCCTTACATCTCTGTGAACACCACTAATGATGACACTCTAGTGCTTGTGCTTCTCACAATTGTATGCAACATCGCTGACGCTGCCTTGATGATCGTTTGTCAGTCCGCAATATGGCTTCTCAGGCCTTGGCTCCTTTTGCTAACTTTCTTGACCGTAGTTGTCAAGACGTTTCGTCACATGTGGAATATTCCTCTGTGTTGGATTGATGGCCAGTACATGCTGGTGGGTAGCTGCTGTCTCAATAGCGATTGGGATCTCTACTAACACAAAATTGCACAACCCAAAGGCCTCTTATCTTTGGGAGGTCCTGAATTCCATCAGTTTATTTTGCGCAAAAACGGCGACTTTTCTCCTGTTCCTACAGCTTTTCACAGTCTCGCGTCCAATGCGCATCGCCATCTGGATCGGGATAGCCTTTGGTTTCGTGATGTATGGGTTGACATTAGCTATCATGTCATATTACGGTACACCCCATGTCGGCCATACCTGGGATAAGCTTGTCGTCGAGAGCGTAGGGACGACAATATTCCCTCTTTACTGGGCAGTGGGCCAGGGTGCGGTCAATACTGTGTACGACATATACATTTTTGTCCTCCCCTTGCCCGTCATATACAGACTCAATCTTTCCCGGAATCGAAAAGCACAAATCTTTGGTGTCTTCTTCGTAGGGCTATTGTATGTACTACGTCCACATCAAACAAAATGAAGTCACGCTAAACTTCACTAGGGGTGTACTCGCCAGCACAGTATCGCTGGTGTACAGAGTCAAATCAATTCAGGGGCCTTCACCTGATAGCACGTACAATGCTGGCGTCCTCATGATTTGCAAGTAAGCAATTAACCACCCTCTCAATCGATTGAAAACCTGAGCGCAGTGCTAAAACGAAGCTACCAGTCTCCTCGAGATGAACGTGGCGCTTATCATTTGCTCAGCTACAGCATTCGCCGGCTTTATGCGGGTGCATGTTATGCAATCGCGGGCCTTCCAAGCGTTGCGATCAACACTCCTTGGTAGTCTCAGCGCGAAAAGCACTTCTAACTTGATGAATTCTACACCAAATCCAAACAAGCCTCGAACAGGGCGAGACGATGGCCCAAAAAAGAGACACGGAAAGCTCATGGGTGGGAATGATTATATCGAAATGGGCGATACATGGCTGTTGAATAGTGGCGCCACAGTGGATGTTGAAGCGCAACACAAGAGTGCGGCACCAATCCGTGGTCACCAAGGAGGGTTGATGGTACATTCGACCGTGGATGTTGACAGGGAGTCCATCCCATCGTCTAGAGGTTAGGTAGTGGGTTTTCCATACGCTGACATCTGGCAAATGATTGGCTTGAAATGGTGGCATGTGTTCGTGGTATCTGGTGAGAGAGAATTATCAGACAACGTAGATGAGTGGGACTTCCACAATATTCAAGCTACAGAGATAAAATATCACAGACACGATTGTTAGCAATAGATATCATATCTAGTTGTTTTTGATTGCCAATTCGGGTTTTCAGTATTGACTGCTTGATGGCTGTGTTGAGGCGGTTTAGAACTGCACTCCAAAATTATCGTACTTGTGTGAAAGCTTGAACACGGCGAGAAATTCAAGCGCGACATGAGACAAAGATAAAAGAAATACACCTGTAATGATTAGCTGTGAACCCCATCCCTTACTATCAAGGTATAGTTGTACCTTTCCAGTGCTGAAATTAGTAATCCTTCAAAGTTAGGATATCACGCGACCTAGTTCCCAATTTCCAGCATGAGCTGTTCAAATTCGGCATCTGGACCAGTGGTCTCAGGCCGCCGAGCCAGCCTGTCCTTCCTCCATGGCGGCAGCTTCGCAGGTCCCATGCTTTTCTGTGGACAATCACGGGCAACATGGCCGGTATTCTTGCAAGAGTGGCAAGTAACGTGGGCCACAAATCTGGTAGGCATCGTGCAAAAGTAATGGCGGTGCCCAGTCTGGCCGCAGTTCTCGCAGGCGCGGCACTCGTCGTCACGGAAGGTCCCATTCATGACAGCCAGCTGGCGGAGCTGGTCGCGCTTCCGCTGGGTCTGGTCCTCGGGGGCGCAGGCGGCAGCCTCGATGACTTCGTTAATGAGTATCTTGGCGTGGCTCACCTTTTCCTGTGTGTCAGCTCTGATCAGACAATGGAGCGGCCCCTGTTGGTCGTTGTCAGTGGCAGTACTAGTGTTTCTGTGGCCTCGGAAATGGCCCGCTCTGCCTTCCTTGACTGAGCCCTTGCCACGTATAGCGATATGAGCGCCGGACTGGTTGTTCAAGTCGGCGAGACTCTGGCCGCGGGGTCCGAGGATCTGGCCGATGAAGTTGATGCTGGGAAAGTCTTTGACCGGGATGTAAACTTTCTCAATAGAAAGGGGTTGCTTGAAGCTATGTAAGTCGCGAGGTCGCTGGTAGCCGGGGATAGTGTTTAAGGCGGTGCCGACAAGCGCTTGACGTTCTTGTTCCAAACATTGGCGGTAGCGATGCTGGCGGGTGTTGATGCGGCGGCCTGAGGTGTCGTATTCGGGTGCTGGCGATGACGATCTTTTTGAGTTAGTAGATGGTGGCGGGTCACCAGCATGAATCTTCTGGCCGATTTCCTCGATTCGGAAGCGAAGAGCGTAGACATCGAGCTGTTCAGGTGTCATAGCTGTGGTAATGGCAGTCTTCAGGCCATTGAGTTCTGCGATCTGGCTTTCTGGGCCCTGCGGCTCAACTGCCCGAAAGCATTGAAGAGAGATTTCATTGAGTATTATCAAGAACTCGGCTTTAGCTTTGAAGAAGTGCCCAAAGTTCGAAGGAAAGATGCATGTGTTCTTGGGGTATTTGGCCCATACCTCTCCATACCACTGCAGGCGCTGGGTCGGATTAGGTAGAGGCATAGTAGGGTGTCATATCATGATGGGGAACGTAGACGGTAGTCTTCTCAACGAGCTTGTTAGTGTAGTGCTTAGCAATAGCGAGCGCGGCTTTAAGTTAAAGAGGTACCGAAAGGATGTCGTCCGAAGAACGGGAGTTGCGAGACAGCCAACTTGAGCTCTGGTGCCATGTCACAAGCAAGAGAAGGGGCCGAGGAATCGGTCGATCTGGAGATTTAGGTTGGCGGAGATTTCTCATATGTGCGATTTCGTTTACAAGAGCTGAGATTTCGGGATTTTGGGGTTGTGACAGGGTTTTGGGGCACTTTGGATTGGCTGGTGCACTAGATCACCCGCCCAGCTGCAATGCACGCAGCAATCGGCAAGGGACAAGCTAGAGCAGCTAGAGCAGGTATTTGTTCACTAAACTTACGTGTAGAGGTACATCGGCGGGCGTGCCCTCCACAAAAGGCAGCCTCCCAGCGGCGGACCGGCGCCCCACAGACGATGAACCGGGAGCGCAGACGAGTTGGGGAAGAGTGGGAAATATGTTGAGTCGACGACACACATCCGCCGGTGATCACCAGTAGTGGCAACCGCAGACTGGATACCTTATCTTGGAGATGTTGCATTCGTGGGACATGCTCTTGATCTCTGGCATCTGGTCAGGACTGAACACATACTCGCCCTATATGGTGACAATCGAAATGGCACCGCTCTCCAAGGTCGAGAAAAGTTGCTGGTCAGAACACCCACTCCGGTGCAAGTTGTTGCAGAGTGATGCTGCACTCGCGGGTTTATAGCCAGCCCTCAAACATGCGACCCACACCTATGCATAATACGTACAACTCTGTTGCTAAGCTGTGTGTTATTGTTCCAATCCTCTCGTCGCAGCGGCGGGAGCTTTTCCCACGCCGACCCGGCGGCCCAGCCCGCCGCGGGTTCAACAAAGTTTGGAGGTGCCTCCTTGTTGAGTGTTGGTGCAATGTGTTCCGTCTGTCCCAACCCCAATGCAGGTTTGTGAAGAGTGGGATTAGGAGGAAATATACAACAATATCACCAATGCCACACATCACTCACTCACCCACTCACACGTGGGTCCCGAGGGTATGGACGATCCATCTCGCATCACCTTACTCTCAACTTCCCCTTACTCTCAACTCCCCTTACTCTCAAATTCCCCTTCCTCTCCCTGTCCTTTCGTCTTCCTTCTCCTGCATCTTCATTCTTTAACATCATCACGAACAAGTGTGTGTCCTTTTCGACTCCTCCCGTTCCGGCTGTGCTGCTAACCCGGCCCCCCAAAGGGAACTTACCTCCTACAGGTCACACACTCGCCTGGGTTTGGGTCTGATGTGAAGCATTTTGGCACCGCCCCAGACGACCGACTACTTGCCAATCCATTCTTACCCTCCTCTTCCCTCCCTCTAGTCCTCCTTGCCTGTCTATAACCTAGCTTCTTCCTCCCACTTCGCTTTGGAGATACCATCCTCGTCGTGGACGACCCTCCTCCAAGCAGTCTCAACACTTGTCTGATCATCGCTCTAGATGGCGTCGTCGTCTTTGGCCAGCAAGGAGGCCCTGGCCATCCCGGACGGGACCACCGACTGCGAGCCGCTCCGAAGCAACACCAAGTATAATCCCCAGACGGTTCACATTGCCGACACTCCAATGACTTGGTCCAACGTCCACCTCCACGTTAACTGGCTCAACACCACTCTCATCATCATCATTCCCATTCTCGGCTTTATCTCCGCCTACTGGGTCCCTATCCGCCTCTATACCGCCATCTGGGCCATCATCTTCTACTTCAACACCGGCCTTGGAATCACTGCTGGTGAGTCCTTCATCAAATGTGCTTTTTTTTCCGCTGATTGTTGATGTTGACCTTCCGGCCATTTTGTAGGTTATCATCGTCTTTGGGCTCACACTTCATACAAGGCCACTACTCCCCTCAAGTTCTACCTGGCTGCCGTCGGTGCTGGCGCTGTTGAGGGTTCTATCCGCTGGTGGTCTTACGGCCACCGTGCTCACCACCGGTACACCGACACCGAGATGGACCCCTACTCCGTCCGTAAAGGTCTTCTCTACTCCCACGTCGGATGGATGGTCTTCAAACAGAACCCCAAGCGCCAGGGCCGAGCCGACATCACCGATCTTAACGAAGACCCCATAGTTGTCTGGCAGCATCGCAACTACTTCAAGTGCGCCATTTTCATGGCCCTCGGTCTGCCTACCATCATCGCTGGTTTCGGTTGGAGCGACTGGCTGGGCGGTTTTGTCTACGCCGGTATCCTCCGAATCTGCTTCGTCCAACAGGCCACTTTTTGCGTCAACTCCCTTGCCCACTGGCTCGGTGACCAGCCCTTCGATGACCGAAACTCGCCCCGTGACCACGTTATTACCGCTCTCGTCACCCTAGGTGAGGGCTACCACAACTTCCACCACGAGTTTCCTTCGGACTACCGAAACGCCATCAAGTGGTACCAATATGACCCCACGAAGTGGTCCATCTGGATCTGGAAGAAGCTCGGCCTTGCATACGACCTGAAGCAGTTCCGCCAGAACGAGATCGAGAAGGGCCGTGTCCAGCAGGTGCAGAAGAAGCTCGACCGGAAGCGTGCTACTCTCGACTGGGGTATTCCCCTGGACCAGCTCCCTGTTGTCCACTGGGACGACTTCGTTGCCGACTCCAGGAACGGAAAAGCCCTGGTTGCCATTGCTGGAGTCATCCACAACGTCACCGACTTCATCAAGGACCACCCCGGCGGCAAGGCCCTCATCTCTTCCGCTGTTGGTAAGGATGCTACCGCTATCTTCAACGGCGGTGTCTACAATCACTCCAACGCTGCCCACAACCTTCTGTCAGTCATGCGTGTGGGTGTTCTCCGCGGTGGCTGCGAGGTTGAGATCTGGAAGCGTGCCCAGTTCGAGAACGAGGACGTCACCTACATGAATGACTCGGCCGGTCCACGCATCGTACGAGCTAGTGCCCAGGCCACCGAGGCCACACAGCCCGTAGCCAGTGCCCTGCAGGTGTCCGATGGTTGTCAAGCTTTGATATCTCCTGGAAAGTGTGCTTGACCTGCCCCGGCTGACCTGCGCACTGTCGGACGCTCTGGGTTCCTGACTTGGCGAGGCCGATGTTGAGACCGGAGGCTTGGTGATGCTGATGATGCTTTTTGAGGATGTCTTTGAGGTGTAGGTGGCTATGTTTATTGTGGCCCCTGTTGTTGTCGGTTGCGGCTGCTTTTCAGCGGTGGTTGGGTAGACGCGTGTGCTGCGGCGGGCGGTATCGAGCACGGTGTGGACGTCGTTGACGAGACAGTTGATGAAGCCGTCCTTAGCTCGGGAAGGCGACGCGGGACGGTCTCGCCGGGGATCTTCGCGTGTCCGGGAGCTTAGATGGTGAACGGCGGCTTACATTCCTGGTTCAAGGGCATGATACCCGACCTGTAATCCATCGTAGCGGCTTCGGTAGTACGGCCGGGATCGAAAATTTTTCATTCTATTCTATAGAACGTTGGTGTATGGAAAGGAGACGCGATTGATCGTGCGTTAGGGGTCGGAGGGGAATGATGTGGAGCTGTATTGGCCCAGCAGCGATATCTGGCAAGACTTTCGATGCAGCAACCGCTGGACGGAGACTCGCGGCCAAGAAGCTTGTGCATCAGCTGCTACTCATTGAATTCTACCCTTTAAGCTATCAAAATGTCGTCAGTGGTTATCATACTCCGCTATAATAGGCTGCGCTGGTCCATTCGGGTTTAGCGAGGGTACGGTCGCATATTAGGCCATGAGGTGCAAAACCATGTGAGAATATGAAAACCTTCACTTTCCACCCAGGATTTCATAATTCACATGAGTTTTATTATGGAGTTCCGTGCGATTTATATACCGCACTGTATAAATTGTACTCAAACCAACCACCCCCCCCCGGGACGAGGGCAAATATCATCTCTTGTCGGCCGGGCCCCAGGATCGGGCATGTTTATAGTGGCAACGCAAGGGTCAAGGCAAGGATAAGACGGATCTCGATGCCGCTCTTGGTGCTCTCAGGCTCCCCATTGCATCGTAGCGGAAAGAAGACGAGGGCTCAGTTCGCATATGCAGTATCAGGGGTTAGGCAGGGCAGCGATCAACGCATCTGGAGAGCCAGGGCAAACCCCATTTGCATGACCGCAAGTCCTGGTACTAAGAGATAGTAAGCATTACGAAGCAAGAAGTAATCAAGGGCAGGTATACATTATACTTTCAGCCAACTCTGTAAAACGAACAAGAGGAGCGGCGATATTCTCAGTAGGGTAGCCCAGCGATTAGCAAACCGTTTAGCCCCGGATGCATTGTGGAGGAACATATTGATAATGATAGTGGCGTTCCCTTGACCAGTTTTGCCATTAACCATTCCATCTCGACGACCATTCTCAATTACTTCGTTAAGCGCAGCTATCACCCGCGTTAGTTGAACGTAAGCAAGTCTTAACTGGTAGAAGTTGTCTGGGTTTGTGATTATATCGCCCAAAGCCTTCACCGCGTCTCCCACACGACTGTCCGTATATGTAACGTTATGGGAAAGATGTTTTTCTCAATAAAAAGATCCAGGTTCTGTATATTGCCTCGCAGTTATCAGCAAAGTATTGCCTGCAATCGCTCCTGATTAGAGCGTGGGCGAGTGTGCTAATGCCTAAGGGAGATCTTGCTAGACGGCGTATATTAAATTGTCGGTTTCTTTGGGCTTCATCAGCCCGGAGAAAAACTTCGGATGACTGCATAGCATAAACCATGTGCTAAAGAGCATCGTCCTAAGATGAGTCCTCGGTGGTGTGGTCGAGGACTGTATAAATATAGAACAGAGCGAATTAGAAGATGCAGCCTTTTAAGATCCTGACGTGGGATGTCTGGATCTGGGTTTCTGGCATGCAGGTTCCTGAATCCGGGATATTGGGACGGGGATGGCTGTATAACGGTTTCAAGGTATTGTGGATTCTGATCAGTCTTGAAGATTCAAATAGTTGATTGCTTAACCCAACAACCTCATAGCCCATACCGTTAAATGCGGAGTCACGGGACACGCCAAGACCAGGGTTAGGGTTCCATTTGGACCGCAATGACCGCTCGCGATCCACACGGTCCAACACCATGAGCAACTGAAGAGTCGGGACATATAAAGACACAATCATCACTAACAGTACAAAACTTTCGTAGAACATGACTCTTCAGTCGTAAATCTAAGTATTCAGCCCAACATCCGAATAGCCTCACAGCTAGTGATCATACCTGGACAACGTATTGCACAGTAAGACCACATTTGGACCGTACTGCTAACATAAACCCTACAGGCCACTACTAGACCCTGCAAAGGTTTGGTGTGATCATAACACTAGACCCCTCAACTCCTGAGATCTCGGAGGTGTCGCAAAATTGGGTTCTGGCGGCTGGGAAATAGTCTGCGGTGTGGAGAATTGATCGATGAAGCTCCTCGTGCCACCAGACTTTGACTATTTGGGCTGGCTCGGGTGGTTTTCGAGTATATATCGACTTCCGAGTGCCCTATTCTTAAACACTGGCTAGAGCCCCGCTGCCCTCCACCCGGAACGTATGTTTTCCTCCGTAATTGCCTCTATTCGAGCCTTGTGATAGCAATAAAGAAACTGTCTTTTAGCATCACTGTTGACGAATCGTACTGCCCCATTTGGTGTAGATGCTTCCTGAATGCCTGCTTCAACGGGTGGAAGACAGCTACATCTAGGGGATCTAGTATGTGAGAGGTATGTGCTGGAGAAAAAAAAAAGAAATATACTTGATTCGAGAAGCCTTCCCACATAAAATCGATGGTTGTATGCGTGTAGTGCCATCGATTATGAGAAGGCGCCATTCAGAAGGGTCCGTATGGGCTGTCTAAACACCTTTCTGAGCCACTCAATGGCTATTATTTCCTCCACCCCCCCCTTTTCATCGCGGTAATTGCCAACCCTCGTGATCTTCGAGGGCTATAGAAAACCACTGCTACTGAACACTCAGCCCCTTAAAAATAATAAGGGGCAATAGGGACTTGCCCGTCACAGCCGAGAGTGAGGGCATTCTCAGAGTGACCCTCCATTAACCCGCCCTCGTCGGCGTTCCAACGGTTGGCCGGTTTAATTTTCTTCACGATAGGTAACTCGAGGAGGTAAACCATGACCCGACGTCCCTTTTTGTAGATGATCACGGACGAATAGCCTCCACACTTTAATTCTTACGGCTTCGAAGTTCAGAGTGATGAGAGGAAAGCCCTTAACCATTTCCTTCCCAGGGGAGGGTGGTCTTCATAGGCGTGATGATCACTGGCTCCTGAGTCCTCTAAACCGTGAGATCGGGTTTAGGTTCAGGATACGTAACAAGGCGGTTGATTGAGCAATGGGGTTTCTGACAATAATCACAGCTACTGAATGCTATTCGGGAGTGAATATTTAGATTGACTGCTGAAGAGCTGTCCATGCTATCTAGGTATCTGGTAATGAATATGTCCTTATATGTCCATCTCTTCAGTCTGGATAGCTTGGCTCGCAAGCTATTCAAGTTATCCGTGGTGGTTGTTCCTGGATGTTCTTGGTGTTGGGTAACCTGGCTAGCTAGCTATCCAAAGTTATCTGTCACGTGACGTGCTGAGTCAGCCGCCGCATTCCGATTCCGCCTAGACTGTCAGCCACATAACTGAACGAGGGACTTGGGCAGTTCTCGACCCTCACAACTGTGGTCGGTAGTAAGTACAGTCTATGCCTATTGTTGTTAGGATGAATGCCCACCCTCAAGCTAGCTACGACACAATACTCGCACAAGGGAAGATTTAGCGGGAACTGTCAGAACGCTGCAAAGAGCAATGTCGTGCATGTATCCGATGGATGAGTGGCAGAAGCTGTTGTGGAGAACGGAGACGTGTGAGCGAAATGGCTCACCACAGCGGAGTTACGGATCGGATGATGACTAAGCAAGGGTGAGGGTCAGGGCCCACCAGCCGTACCAATCGACGCTCCGAGTCAGCTCAGTGGTATCAAACCAAGTACATCACCGCCTCATACGGTAAATAGCCTATTTTAGACCAAATGTATCGCGTCCGGGGTGTCTGGAGGCGAAGACAGGAGCACAAGACATCCCGTCCGGGAGCCCTATGATTGGGCGAGCAAAGGTTTAATTTGGAGGTCAACCAATCAGGTTTCAGACAGAATTGGACGAATGTTGTGCTGCACAGGTTTGGCGGCTTGCCTGGTCTTGGCTAAGCCAATCAAATGTTGAATGACACGTACTGTTACTTTTTGGGAATTGAAGCCTAGTCCACTGTTCAGTCTGATCTACCTGCAATCGAGATAGAAAGCAGTCGTCTTGTACGCGTTCGCCAATGATCGTCAAGTCTAATGCATCATACCAAATAGCACGAACGGCATAGCCTCCTCGGCAACCCATGAAGCCACTTCAGGATTGCGACGCGCACTCGTGGTTTGCAAATAACCGTGCTTTTCAATACCACGAGTCCTCAATAATTGGCAGCGTAAGAACATGCAGAATAGCCCGAAAATAGTTGACGGGTCCCAGTCAATCATAACTACCACTGTGCGCCACTGAGCGCCCGCAATCTCCTGCGCCTACTGTAAAATAGGATGGCGAGGACAATTTCGTTTCGATTCAGGTGTGTGACGCCAAATTCACACGACCTTGTATTCTTACCAAGCCTGGATACCCATGAGAATATTGGCCAGTCATGTTGCCACTGGCATGCGTGATGAGCTGCCGAGAAATGTCTGAATAATGATTTATAATTGGGCGAATAGTTCGGCAGAAGGCTAATTTCCCCCTTTGGTGGACGAAACATCTGATTCATCACCCCAACGCATGAAATCTCTACAGTTCGCACTTCATCAAGCAATCACTACGAGCCGAGGAATAATATTAACAGGAAAAGAGTGTACTGTACCGCTTCGAAAATCATACGTCTCTTGAAGGCTGCATAGCTTGTTGGTTTCCTTTGGGCGCTCAGAATGCCGTCGCAGAGGAGATCGATGCCGTTCGATATCCCCGATTCTCCCTCACATTCTTCCCGCGACTAGGAACACCGACGGTGTGGCCCCACATGACATCAGAGTTCTTTATCGAACGACACATCCCGGGCTACATCCAACTTCGGCTGGCCTCCACAAGCTATAGTATCGAGGTAGTGCCGACGCACCTGGTCCAACCTTTGCGGATCGATGGCCGCTATGCTTACCCTGGAGGCCCATCGCAAGCACACTGGACCAGCAAAGAAGGAATCAAGCAAGTGACAATCATTGACGAGTTGTACGCTGCTACGATGCTAATACACGTATGTAGATCACCTGATCGGCGTGTCACAACAGCGGGAATAGCAAGGAAGTTTTCGTTTTTGAAGCTTTTGACCATCAATTTGGTTTTTAGGCGGCCATCGGGAGATCCAAGTGAAAACAGGGTGACGCGATAGCTTGGCCATTGACATCCATCATTCTTGTAGATCCTCGTGTTTATGAACTGTATGTAATGGATTGAAGTAATGAAATTGAATTCAAGTATTGCAAACATCTGTCGCAAGGAAGTGTGCAAAAAGACTAAATTTACAGAGTACCATTGTCAAGCCCAAAAGTGCAAAAAATATAGGGGCGTAGCCCTCCAGCACCACATAGTTTTGAGTGTGTACTACATATCCGTAGCTGAGCTAGACCTTTGCTTAAGCGAGTTTTGAAAGCCAATATCTATACACGCAAGCCGCACTGGTCATGACGGTGAGCGAAAATAACACGATTCCTAAGGTGGCCCATGCTGTCGGTGACCATAACCATCACGAGCGCTATAGACGTTTAAAAGAACGGTGAGCAGTCCACTAATGCAATTTAGAAGCCCAGAGCTACGACTTAGCAACGCTTCTACCATCTGGTAAGATGCAAACTCACAAGAATATGTGGGCTAGCAGCCAAAAGTAATTTGATCGAAACTCAGACCAAAGATAGCAAAGGCCTATAGACCCTGCTGAATAACAAATACTAGCAATGACGATTAAAGGTGTATTTGGCTATTGTCTATACAGCGATTGAGTCATCGAAGACATGTGATTTCTTCAAGGAAGTGAAGTCTGGGAAAACGAAGAAACCGGCAAGCATCGTCCATGGTGATGCGGCAGCGGCAACATTATACCAAATGGGAACCTCATGAGAGGCAATAATCATACGATGGTATGTCTCTGCCATTGTTTGTCTCAGGAAGTTGCACAGCCTGCCGACTTTTCAGAAAGGCTTGAAGTTGAGAGTCTGTTGCAATTATAAGTCGGCCAGGGAATGTGAGCCAGGGTCCGGGAAGCTGTATGTCGGCCGGGGCCCGGGCAGTCTTCAAGACCAGTGGGAGTGACGTGTGGACAGAGGAGGTCAGATGAGCCGCTGCGCCACAGTGAGCAGAACTGCCAAAAATAGATCTCGGCAGAGCCTCAAAACCTTGATCTCATATTTCAGTGCCACCCCACCACTAACTGTGTTGTCCTCGCAAGTGTTGAACTCTCATTCAGACCTACTGCCATTTCTTTTGAGTACTTTAAGATGGTTCAAAGCCGTTCTCAAGCACAAAGGGCCAAGAGGGCCTTTTATACACGCCGGCAGGGACTTATAAGAAAATTACATGAGATGAATACCCTGACCGAGGCCAAGGTCGCCTTGGCTGGCACATACAAAAGCAGCACCTGGTGCTATGAAGAAGATAACGAGGGACTCCTATCCAGGTTTGGGATAGTAGAGAACTTTTCTTGTCGACTTGGGCCAGACGACGTGGAGCTGGTCAGTCAAAGAAAGCGATCGTCGCAGCAGAGACAACGCCAGCAGAACAAGAAGTTTCCGCCCAAGGGCTCAAACTATCAGTCGAGTCCGTCAACCGCCTGCGAGACACCGTTCATATCAAAAACACCAAAGGACCCGGGCATTACAGACTTCGACGACATGTGCTTTCTTCCTCTGTCCGGGGAGGAGACTTGCGCAGATGGAGCTAAAAGGGTCGGTCCTGACCCACTACGCGTGATTCACCGGTTGCAGAAGGAAGGGATAGCTCCACCTGCTATTGACTTTTTCAGTTATCATGAACGATCAAAGGCTCCATAGCTGATATATGCAAGCAAGGTTCCAAAGTGTGGTATATCCAATGTCCCGGTTTTGGGTATGAGACATGGTGTTGGATCTTAAATTGATAGAGCTGCCACCGCAGGGTTATGATCCTCTCTTTCCAATCTAGTTTTGCACTTCTTGCTGGCAAGAATTGATGAATATATTGCTGCCCGTCATGCTCGTCGCTACTCTTTTGTTCATCATGTTTCCACTCAGTATCGCCCATTCATGGGTCGAGAGGCTACTTCGCATTGCTCGAAATGGAACAATGATCGGCCCGGAAGGTTATATTCGAGTCTTTAGTCCCCGAACCCCCACACTTAATCAAGCAGACAATTTCAACCTGATACCCCCAAATGGAAGGCCCGATGCAAAGGTCATCCATCCAGACGATCTAATATGCAAATCAATGCAAACCATCGCCAACTACAGTGGCCAGTATACAATGCTAAGTGCAGCCCCGGGCGATCTTGTCGCGCTCCAATATCAGGAAAACGGTCATGTCACCTTGCCATTGACAAGCAAGCCGGAGAATCGAGGTACAATCTATGTATACGGCACGGAGAAGCCATCTAATACAGATACTGCTCTTGGGATTCATAATACGTGGACTCATGATGGCCAGGGAGGTGACAAACGTGGCAGACTGTCGGCGACAAGAGACTTCGATGACGGGCAGTGCTACCAGATCAATAGTGGCCCAATATCGCATGCTCGCCAGTCAGAGTTTAGCAAAAATGCTGAGGATCCTCAAGGGGCAGATATCTGGTGTCAGGCTGACATTCAATTGCCTGGGAATATATCAGGAGGAATATACACGTTGTATTGGGTCTGGGATTTGCCTACTCTATCCAATACCGCTAATGGAGAGAGATATGTGACCATTCCAGAGATTTATACATCTTGTTTTTTAATCGTAGTGTGAGATGGCTGGTTAGTGTATACATACGTTAATAAGTACACTTTAGGGAAGGGGAGAGGAGAAACGGGGTAAAATAGGTGCGCGATGAGGGTAGCACGGCGTCCTACATGTACCCATATTATATGTCGGACTGTAAGTTCTGTCAAAGCGGTCGCACCTAGGGCTGCTGTCTGCAACACGCCCAAATGTGTCGTTACTACCGGCACTAATAGGTCGTATTGGCTTTGTCTATTATAATTGTTTTGCTTTTTCTAGGCGGCAGCGTGGCCTTATAGCCCCAGCCTGCTTTTCTTACACATCTGGGACTATGTATAATTCTAAATATTCTACGCGTGATGAGTATTTATTGCTGAGAGGGCCTTGGAATGCTTATTTATACTGTGCTTAGGGATATAGCGAGATCGAGTATCCAGGAAGAGGACTTTTCTGTGGCTAATCTAGGGGCGTCATGTAAGGTTTGACTTAAATGGGGCAAGAGGTAGAAGTTGGAGCAAGGTCTAAGCAGCTAGGCTCCTGGGACTAAAAGAATTTTAAAAAGGTAATTTAAGCAGACTAGGAAGAGCCAAATATGTTATCTTTCTAAAAAAAAATTCGCAAAATAGTGATCCGGCGTTTAATTAAGACGCCAGGGACCCAGAGCTTGTAATGTTAGACGGGAGATGCGATTAGTTTCTGCTAGCGCAGCCGTAAATTGTCGTTATTAGAAAAGATAGCTCTACAATTGGGTTTGCAATAGACTTTAATTATTCCAGATCTAGAGGATTCTGTATATACGCTGTAATATAGTTTGAATGGGCGCGGCATGTTTAAAATTATGTACCATTATTTTACTATAATCTCGAGGTATATAGTTGAAGTAAGCTTAGAGGTTTCTAGAGTTGTACATACCAGATTAGATGCATTTAAGTGTACGATCGGCCACAGGATAGACCTAGCGCAAATTAAAGAAATCAACTACTTACAGTCGGGATCCTATAAACATAAGTATATTATGTCGTTATTGCTTTGACGGCTTGGCATGTTGTCTACTTAATTGCCTGGCCTAGAGCCATGGCGGCTACATCCTCTGTGGTGCCATTTTGGCGAATCATAATTCCGATCTTCTCCTGGCTAATAATAGAGATGACCATTTAAATGGTACTAATTCCCTTTTTTAAAGAGATTCGCCGCAACGACACCATAAGTTTACTCTTTTAACATATAGTCTAATTAGGTTAAAGTAATATATATTTTTATCAAGAAAGTTAGATAATGCCGCTTAAATGATTTCAAGATGAGTTTTAACGACATAACATGCAAATAAGTTTAAGTATCCGCCTATACAACTTTAACTATGTGATTTTGAGAACTAATAACTGTGGAAACCAGCAAACTAATTTGTATATTCAACTCAACTACTAGTATCATCTTTATTGTTTCAAACCGTACAATAAAGGACAAGACATACTAGCTTGTAAACTCTAATTGCAGAACCTTGTTTAGAAATCCAAGTCTGCCCACCTATTTACATTTTGATCTTAATTACCGATAGATTTAGGCCGAGTATTAGTAGGATCTTATCGCTAAGTCTTAATGGAAAGGCTAAAAGGACCTAATACATAAACTCTGTAAAGCATTTAAACCAAAATATGTTGCCGCTCTGAAGCTCACGAGAGATTTTGTTAAACGGAAACGCTTATTAGTAGGCGTAGGCACTGCACGTAAGGAGTTACCCTAGACTTAGTGCTAGTGGCGTGTACGCCGAAAGATGAGTTTGGTGGCCGTGAGTCGATTTTTTGGGCTATTTTAAGACCCTAACTTTATACCTCTGCATTCCCCTTATTTCTTACCCAAAAAGCATGTAACTTAGCTCATTAGATAGTCTGATTTCTGAAGTTTATCTGTATTTAGTTTGGTTACTGTTAGGGTTAGGGTTGGCTGGTTATTTATAGCCAAAGATGGTGGGTCTGAGGGCCGAATTTTCCGGCCCCTCCATTCGCGCACCAGAGCCAACCCACGCGTGCCCAAGGGTGAGACAATGTCGGAGGGACTGTGAGGAGGGCTGACAGAAGCCCACTCAAATTCAATGCAAAGTTGTCCAAACTATTCTCAAGCATTCCAACAAGACCTCCAGTGCACCCTACTGCTACCTGACCATTCAATCCATCAACCTTCAGAAAATTATAAGTGATGTTGACTATATATATACATTAATGTAGCTTAAGCGATTCTTTATGGTTATCCCAGAATAATAAACCCCAAAAATTATAAAAAAGCTGTTAAAGCTTCTTAAAACATTTTGTATTTAGAATTAACTTTATACTAATAATTTTATTTAAGTGGCCAAGATAGTAAGAGAGAATTAAGTAAAGAGGTTGAGAAGTATGGTAAAGTAGATTAGGATAGTGGGAAAGTAGAGTCTGCTTATATAAGTCCGATTTGCAATAAAAGAGAGGGAAGACTATGCTCCTAGAGCTTGCCAGACAGATATGTATATTTTTTAGACAACTGTACAAATAACGAGCAGCTACTCGGGCTTATTTTGGTAAAGGCTATCTATATTGTATACTATATTATGTATAATTAAGTGTTAGAAGGCTGGAAAAGGACTATTCTTAATCATTAAAAGCAGGGTCAATCTAGCAGTGGAGCCGGTCTTGGGTCTCCTCCCCTGCGTCTTGGGTTTTATAACAAACGACAGGCTATGAAGTAATATAGACATTATAACTTAAACTTACAGTGATATCCGAGAATACTAGAACATAATAGGGTTAATTGTGTGTTATATAACGATGTAATAATGCAATTGGGCTGCCTATAAATTATGGCACAATAGGCGAGATTATTATGCCATTTCGGCTAGACTAATATATGCTGTGCTATTATGCTACGATATAAATAGGCCGCCTACAGGGCTAATTACTGAATTAAGGCACGACTATAGTATATAGTGTCATTTGTGTGTTTAGGGTAGGTGGCAATATAACGATGTAGCTGGGCTGTCTACCGTGGTCGACTACTAAATTAAGGCATAAATGCTGTTACGGGGTGCAGTGTTTTGCGTAGCTCAGCGCGATGATTTTTCTTTCTTGGCGTCGGGACTAAGTACCGACAAGCTTCCGCTACTCTCGAAAGCAGAAGCAACAATTCACCTCATTCTTCTTCTATTATAACTTGAAACCTGTGACTTTGTCTGATCAGAATCAAACCACAGGCGGTTGTCGCCTTCGTGCTCTTCCGGCCCTTTTTCATTATCTTTGTGTTTTCTCTCGCGTCGGAGCCCTATTGCTTCTCCTTCCCTCGTGTTGCTCTGAGGGTCCGGCAGAACCGGGTCGTCTATGCCTATTTGGTGGCCCGTTTTTAATACAAAGTCATTATGCCTTTATGCGCTTAAGATAGGTAAACCGTTAAAGCAGAGGGCGAGTCATTTATAGGGACATATTGCTAAGGTTTTCTCTATACCAAATGCCTTATAATAAGTAGGCACGGCGTCTTTTGTATAGGTATAGGTGCCAATTATAGTGTTAGTCTGAATTATGTGATAATCTCGCGGTATTGCCTTAAGAGGCTGTTGTGTCTTTATTGGTAATTTAGCTGCCTCTCTAGGTATATAAAAATACTTTTGAAGTTATTGCCTAGGCTAGAAGTAAGGGCAAGCCGGGGACTAGGTTTTATGACTTGCAAGTATATTTTAGCCCCCTGCTAGGAGAGCCTTTGCACGATGACAAGCAAGTATGCGGCTACGGGATCCTAGGTGTGTCAAGGCCGTATTTTTGCTGACAGTTTCCTTTTCATGGCAGGAAAGCTTTATTCGTAATTGCTGCAATACTGGGTGTACGTAGATGGCAATATACAACTATGGCCTTAAGGAATAGAGTATATGTAGGATTATTTATAATGTATTGAAAGTGACAATCTAAAGAGATAAAATAAAAACAGTAGAAAAAAAAAGGCACTAACTTATTTGGCCATCAGCTATAAGACTATAACTGCCAGGTCTACTGTGTTTCTTAGGTTAATAATAAAGCTTTCTGACTAATACATAAGCCAGGCGGCCTGTAAGCAAAGGGCATTATCTATAAGGGTATTGCCGGGCCATAATATAAGAATTACGTAGAGGAAAAGGTATCTGTATAGTAATGGAGGCCTTACTCTGGCCAGGCAGGTATGGCTAGCTATGGACGGGCAGGTTTAAATAGGCATCTTCTGTGGCTATTGGTTTTAGCATCTATTCTCGGTTAGGTATATGGGACTGGCCTTTTTATGTGCATTTTAAAACTAATTGATATAGATGCCTGATTGGACAAAATAGTAAAATCTTCCAAAATCTTATTTCTCTGTAAATTAGGCCGATACTGTCTAATAGTCTCACCTAGCCGTTATAGGCAGTTATAGTAACTTACCTGTAGATATTTAAGATGGGGCGGCCTAGGTGTTAGGAATATAGACTAGCACGTCTGCTATCTCGGCTTGTTGGTATAACTAGCTGATCTAAGGTCCTTATAATGAGGATAACCAGATAAATTATACTCTATACTTAACCTTGCCTTTTCCTCTTCATTTCTTCTTATCTTCTAGGTAACAATTCTATTTTTGCAAGCTATTTCATGTTGCTATAACGAGTCTCATAATGCCTATGTTAATTCCATTAATAACTGTTTTGTGATATAAACTTAATTATGGTAATCCTCGCCTATCGAGATGTCAAGCATTTTACGATAGCGTTTAGATTTTTCAAAAGACATTTACAATAAGAAAAGATTTAAAAGAAAGTATACTTTATAATTAGAAATCTTAGGAATATTAAATGGCCTTAAAGGAGATGGTTAAAGCATATTTTCGCAAGTACAGTACTATATTCTGGCCGGAGGACAAGTTTTATATTTGAGCCAATAAGTTTAAGTGTTTCACTTATAGTATATAGTAACTATACAAGGACAAGAAATTAAGGATTTTGAGGCTAATTGTGTTTTAGAATTAAGACAATTATACAATAATTATTCTGACAATTAAACATTTAATAGTATCGCAATGCCAAATATAAGAAGAAAAAATAGAGCCCAGTCTTTACCTTATATCTAGTTGTTTAATACCTGAGCAATTATTAGCAGCATCCTGGTCTATAGATAGCAAATCAAGCCCGGCGGCATATAAGAATTTTGTGTCAAATAAACTAAGCAATAACAACGCATTTTATGCGGCAAAAATATGCAAAAACAGGTAGATTTTATATTTTATGCTATCTCTTACCATCCAAAGCGTTAAAGCTTTCCTTTAGGTATAGAAGGCAGCTTCCACAATATAACACTTGCCTAACTAGAGCAGCTTTTGATGTATTTCGGATAGTTCCAATTTAGATACCTGTGCTTTATGTTAGTAGCTCTAAATATATATGTCGAAGAAATAATTTGTCGCGATAGGAAAGACCAGTTTAATGCTTTAAAGCGACACTTTGCTGCTTTAATTTAGGAATATATTATAAACACGCTATGTGGAAAGATTGTGTTGGTTGAAATTAATATTAAGCCATTACTAAGCGCAAACTTGGTGTGGTAACAAATAAATACGAGAGACATCTAATTTGACTAATAACAGATAGATTTATGTTACAAGGTTCTTGCCAATGCCATAAAAGTCACTTAAGACGGTATTTGGGTAGGAAAATCTTAGAGGTAGTATAACAAGCTTGTTTTTAGCGACCATATGGCGGCCATTAGGGGCAAGATAATGACTTGTTTATCGGGAGCTGCTTAAACACACACCTACTAGTATTTGAAAGCTATGCCTAATTATATAGTTAGAAATGAGGCATGACATAGGGCAGACCCCGAGGCATGGTTCTTTTGTATATACCGTCTACAGTATAAGTACCTTCTTAACCTGGTAAGCACAAAGTATTCTTAAAATACAAGAGGGAGGTCGTAAATATTGTAATCCTTTAGTAAAGGCTATTAAGTTCTTATTAACAGTTTTTAATTACAAAATTCCCAATATTTTTATATTCTTTTATAAATTAACTCAAAGTAAAAGTCTTTGCCCTTAGTAGTAATCGTGGCAAACACTATTTTAATGCCAGAGCCTATCGATTAAGGCAATCATGGTAAACTTTTATACATTCTTTTCCCCAGATAATTTAAGACTTATATGTGGACTCAAATTCTTTTGCCATAGGCCTTAGTTTTGTCTTTTTCGTTATGTTATATCTATTAATTACCAGATTCCGGACAAAAAGTCGGCTATTAGCTTTCTCCGGCCCCTTTCTCGCCTCTATATCATACCTTCCAATATTACAGATCCGCCTTTTTGGCCGCTCCCACCTAGAATACTTTAAACTCTCAAAGAAATATGGCTCCATAATCAGAATTAGTCTTAATAACCTACTGGCGTCTAATCCCGACTACCTATACCAAATATCTATAGTTTATACAATCTACAAGCAAAGCAGCTAGTATAAGGCGACAAGGCTTGACCTTTATTACAATATAATGGGCAGTATTATAGAAATGCATGCCTACGCGCATGGCCAAGCCGCGGGACTGAATCGGCGCATGTCTGCACCAGACTCTGATTTTCCCAGCCCCCTACAACGTGACACCCCCCCGGGCTTTGTCACACTCTCGGTGAAAGTTGATGTACCGTTAGAGGCAACCATCGATCCAGTGAAGATTATGCAGAGTGTTGACGCACCCTCTGTCCGAAGCAGGCTGGCGTTCGCGTAAAGAAGCATGTACACGTACCATGCAGCGCGTAAATCAAGATACAGAGCTGCAAAAATATTCTGGTCTCGCAAATTTCCAGCTAGAAGCGTAACACTCCCTGCGCACTTAAATCCAACAAAACCGACAGCAGTAATCCCTATTCATCAGTTGACAGGCGAAGCTCCATCAAGAGCCATGGATAGCCCATCAACACCACTCACTGAGAATGTATCGGTACTGTTCCTCAAATTCGTTGCCAGTAAGCGTACGCTAATGGAGTCTGATCTGTCTGGCCTCCATACTGCCTTGCAAGAGCTGGTGCTAGCCCAGCAAGCGACACCGGTGTCTACGGAGTAAGTCAGTGTTTTCAGAAGGTCCGACGTTTTTTTGGCTGAGAATGTGAGCCGCAGACCTCAGAAGGACCAGCAAACATTGATTGCTGAGGTTTATCATCGCGTCGAGAGTATTGACGAGCAGATGGTTATCCTCAAAAGGGTACTACAAGTCGCAATGGATTCGGCATCTCTGGCAAAGGTAAGAGACCCTGTAATCCGAGGAAAGAGTCACGGTCGTCAGTGGAAATCTAAGTTTGCACAAGCGACAGGCAGTTGACAGACGCCGCTTTCAGTCCGACGCATTGATGGAATTCAACCTCCGCAGACCTCGACACCGTTTACACACCGCAGCTCCTGGCCAAGAAGCGGCGCCTAACCCACGCAAGCCGCCGCGAACTACACCCTGCCTAGGTGGCGACGATACGTATAGCAGTGCAGCACAAGTCTGTTCGCAGAGAAAAAGGCGCGGGCCAAGCATTCCGGTGGATACAGCATTTAGGGAGACGTCGGATCATACCTATATCTATGGGCATTCAAACTTCAATCAGATCGCAGAGGCCGATCCACCGCCGGAGCTTTTTGCTGCTCGGCGTTAAGTATCGACCAGGAGGAACAGCGTGGCCGGTCAGCTGGGGAATGAAAATAGTGATCAATAGTGGCTTGGAATGTACAGTTCCCATCACTTCAACACAGCTGTGAGCATATGAATGTCCTTCCTGAGGCGTCTTTTACGAATTCGCGTCCTCGTATCGGCCCATCACGAAGACTTGATCTGGCGTTGACCCCAAAGTGGTGCCCTGTTTTCCCGTCCAGTCGCTGATAACTTGGCTCGTTGATCTAAGTGGTCAGTCAGAGTGCAGATGATCGGGAGTCGTGCGACGTGGGGCATTGGTCGAGTGTTCTTGCCGAAGTCTAAGATGCCCTCTCGCACATGGAGGCGACGTAGACGGGGCACCCTGTGGATTACCCTGGAGCTTATGGGCATGGGTGGCACTTTTGTGCTCCTTCTACATGGGCATGGGTGGCACTTTTGTGCTCCTTACCTTGATACCGGCATCGCGCGAGAGAGCGAGGCCTTCGTCGAGGAGCTTCAAAAAATGCCCAGTGAGAGCTTGAAGAAGTTGCAGGTTGTGGACGCATACATCTATGGTCTGAGGGGAGTTTACCTGCTGTACAGCAGCATCTCAGGGACGGCCTTCTTGATGAGCCTGCTCTTGAGGCACTTCAAGATGGCAGGGGAGGTTATGAGCGCGCATCAGCTTGAAAATCAGGCTTCAGCTCAGTCTCACGACCCTGACCATTGATCTCAAGTGTGTTGGCACACTCAATGCTTGCAGAGCTACAATATGTGCAATCCGATATGCATGTTATAGAGTAGGGTTTAAATTGATGGACAGTGGGCTCAATTCAACGTCGCACTTCGACTCAAAAACCTCTCAAATTTCGATAGGAATGTTACATCGATTTCAAACACACATCTTTTGGACCCCATCTATGTGGAACCCCAGTCTCCGCTCCTGAGTGCCGGCCACCCTTCTGTAAATCGGGTTCATAACGACGGCGGTCTTGAGGAGGGATGCGAACTCCTTCGCTACACTAAGACTGCTTGAGAATCGTGAAAGTTTGTTTAATAAGCCTTACTCCAAGCCTTATCTAGAGACAGCTTATCCTCGGGGCGTGGTACGCGGCCCTAATTCCAAGTCCAGCGGGTGACATATCAAAATGCGATGGCTAGAATGAAGCACAAGCTAATAGCAAGGAAGGCACCAATAATCTAATGTACGTCTTACTAGCTACAGTAACTACAATACAAGGGCTTTCAAATTTTCCCGTCCCAGGTAAATGGCCTAAAAAGTACATGTTTTATGTGCCCATCGCTTGTTCAGTCATTCCGTGGGGAAGTCCTGAGACATGATGTTGCTCCACGTTGAGGTGACATCTTATTGATTGTTCATTTCATTTTGATCATTTTCCCTCATTTTGAGCTCCTTGGGTAGTGGCATATTTAGGTGCAACATACTGCTGTGGTTCGTTGGGCAGGCAATGTTGCGCACATCCCACCCGCTGTCGCCGACACTGCAGCCCCAACTTCAGCGTCACCCGGTTAGATTTTTCTTCGAGGTCTGACACATCCGCAACACAGATGTACTGGGTTTAAGAGTGGCGACGCCCGGCTGCACATAATAGTAGACCCTATGGAAAAGAAGTCGTTAGCTGCAACCTACAATCGGGGCACTGAAACCGGGCGAGAATCGAGATTGTGTGGTACAGGGTACCGAAGTACGGCGTGGGCCTACGGAATCCTGACTACGGTGATCCCGGTTTTGGGACCACACGCAGATCCCACCCCCAGATGCCTGCTGTAGGCTACTTGTAAGTCCCACCCACGCGTAAGTGCCACCCAGATGCCTGCTATAGGCTACTTGTAAGTCCCACCCACGCGTAAGTCCCACCCCCAGATGCCTGCTGCAGATGCCTGCAGGCTACGCGTAAGTCCCCTCCCCAGGTAAGGGCCCTTAGCCGCCCTAAGCTAGAATTCCAGCTTGGCCAGGCGGAAGGCACAAGGTGCAACCTTTCCTAAGTACAAGGGTGCAAAGTGGCTCTTCGAGGCTCAAGGTCGATACTATACATAGTTTGAAAGGAAACAATAGCTTTTTAGCCGCGGTCCCAGCTTTGGAAATTGCCGCCTCGGGATCCAGGTTTGAGGCGCTCTAAGTTGAACCTGGACTTAGGACGCACTAGCAACTGCCTCTGGGAATGACGGCAAATCACGGACCCAAAGTTAGGACTGTTTTTAACACTATAAAATGTCACTTCTCTCCATTGCTTGCCCCTTTACTTTTCTCATTAGCTTTTACGTACCTCTCATCGAGTTGCCGAATTCTCAACGGGATTTGAAGCAACACTACTGCACGAAGCATGTTACAAAGCGTTGCAAGTCGTCTAGCCGGCGTTAACGCTATGTTGTTAAAAGAAGAAACCGATTCGCCCCCAGACGAGACCACTAAAGTCGCAGGACTCTTTTGTAATAGTTCTGATATTGATGAGCTCATAAGGATGTTTCAAGCGTTGAGCTTAGAAGATAACAGGACAGTAGTTGAAGCTGGCAATGCCATGGATACCAACAAAATCGAGAAGGACGTTAATCATGAGAAGAATTGGAGGGTCCTGTTGATTTGTATGCAATAGTGCTTATTATTCAGACTATTCTAGCTTCGTGTAAGTGGGCCAGAGGCCCCCTATATATATTCGACTTATAGGGATAAAGATATTCCCTATTATTAATACATTAATAATACACTTAGTCTAGAATATTCCAACAGGTCCAAGCCATTTACGGTCGTGTGGGCCTCGATCAAGATGCTGAAGCACATGCCGACATTGGGCATGACAGTAGTAAGTTCTCCTTGGAAGGCGGTATAGGGCTAAGACCTACACAAACCATGAAGGACACTATAACCTTCCATCGCAACTACGAAAGCAAGAAACGTAAAGGCTCATTGGATGAAGCACTAGCAAGTAAATCAAGCTATGAGTTGCCCAGCCTGATCCATCCCCGGGAGAGCCAGCCGGAGAGGTACTCAGGGGAAGACTTTGGAAAGATGTGCAAAAGAAACCTACGGCAAGCGACTCACCTTACTCAAAAGCTCGCTGGCCACGACACAATCAGAACTTTCGCCGATAACTGTGAGAACACCATGCCAGTTGGGTCGCACTGCTCCGAGAGACTACACTACCCAGTAATATCTCGAGCTCAGATCCCCTTATCACAGCCGCCTTTAAAGCTGTGGACAGTATTATTCTCGGGCGGCAAAACACATGCCTATTGAGGAGATTAGCTTTTTTCCAGTTAATGCGACTTTTTGGACATCTCGAAGCTATTATAGAGTCCGAGAGAAGGAAGGGAGTGCACTACGCGTCTGGGTATGGCAATACGAGCATTGCTATTGACATATATATATGCGCCCAAGAACGGCCGAGACAACCAAATTTGAGGAGCAAAATAGTAGATCAGCGCAGGCGAATCGGCAGACGCATAGTGGTGATGTCACGACTATCACCATTCTTTCTTCTGGTCTATTCAGATGCAGCTGAGGCAATTATGTATGTAAGCTACCCTACCTATATTTAGTACTAATTAATTGTCTCAGAAACGATCTTAAAATAAGCAATAAAACTTTATCCATAGTGGCAACGCGTATCCAGCAGGCTTGCCCTAAAGAGCTTGTTCCTATTTGTTATCGCCTCACCGAGATGGCAGAATCTGCAGCACAACAGATATGTCCCTTGGACACAACAAATATTGCTGGTTTAATAAAACAAATGTTATTGCTCTGAGATACATATATTGGTATAACCTCTTGCTGGACTTCGCTGACGACGCAGTCTTCAATGGTGTATACTTCATTTTAGCATCAGATGCAACGCCCGTATGACCTAGGAGAGACTCGTTATAGCCTCGATAGTTTCTATGACGGCCATCGCTGTGGCAAGGGGGCTTTCCTGCGGCGGGAGATTCCGCTGTGGCAGCAGGACTTCGCTGTGGTTTGCTGTGGCGGGAGGACTTCGTTTTGGTATCTGCGGTCTAGTTCTTTGGTCTTCGAGTTAACTCAACTCATTCTATCCTTCTACCAATTCATCTCTGAATATCCAAAGTTTGTGGGAATTCTGCGCTTGCCTATGCTTCAAGGTCTGCAATTAGTCTATGGGACGCTGTGGTCATCTTGGAACCTGTTCCTCACGCTATGCCTGCAGGAGAGAATTGGAAGATCTGTGTCTTCCGGGATCTTTTATCGGCCTGTTTTCGCTTGAAATTGAAGAAGCGATCTCCTGCTTGCTTCTTTCAACCCTCTTCTCGGGACGTCAGTACCAATAGTGGCAAGCAAATATTACTGAGAGCTGAGATGGCACTTTCGCTCGTCCCTGAATGCGCACAGAGCCACGAACTCAGGAATTTTTTCCACATCACAATCTATGATTTGTGTATTGACTGGAACATCAGTCGGAGGGTCTTTGTTTACGTCCTCTTAAAAAACATACTCCACGCTATTCATAAGACCTTGGCGTGAGTCTTCCATCGTGTCTTTGTAACCGGGAGCGCACGCACATATCCGCGTTGCAGGGCGACGAGACCATACTGGGCGAGATTTAGGGGCGCGTGCCTAAAAACGTTGTCGACGACAGAGTGGTGTAGGTGGCCTTCGACAGTATATTTCAAGGTCAAGGTTCCCGAATACGCAAGCTATCACCCATTAAAAGGCTCGCTCATAAGCGTGTAATTTCTTGAACAGGGATCAATAAGCGACAGGTCTCTGAGAGCCAGAAATTGAAACATGACCAGATGATTGTATAAGTCTACCAATACTAACAACCTGTCATGGCTTACTCCGTTGTCAAAGGCTAGCCATATCTTCGTGTCCTCTTGCAAAGTAGGTTACTAGACTTAGGTGTTTTGTAGCTGCCGCCAGATTGTAACTCACGAGAAATGTGTATCTGCGATCAGAGCACGTCGGTCACATTTAGGAAATTCAGGTGGAATGCTGCGTCCCCACATCTGGTTTTCCCTCACGATGGATGACGCGTGAAAGGGCGTGGACCAAGAATACTTTAATCGCCGTGGGAATAGCTTTAGAAATGCATAAACTAAGTATGAGTAGTTGACGACTTTGTGGTAGAGGTATATGGGTGTTCCGGGATCCATGGTACCGTACTGCTCCTCTGCCCGGGCCTCCAAGATCTAGGCCCTCCGAAGCTCCTGACACCCGGGTTGGACACTGAGATCCGAGAGCGAGGGCGAGACTACTGTTGCACACCATCCCGAACCGTCCTGGACACGGGATCTCGGCCAAATTTTTAAGTCTTATATTCCGGCTCATTCCTTAAGTTGATTTACAAAAAGATCCAACGCGTCCTTTCGAGAATTATACCGCTGCATCACTGGGCCGTAAGCAACACTCAAGACCTTGTTGAATTGTCAAACATATTACCAAAGCGCAGCACATCCATTGGATTAATGACCGGGGAAGCAATAATTCTGGGAGACTCAAAATTTTCAGAGATGACATATCAAGGGGACAGAATCAGTGGTCCGGATGAAGTCCTCGAGCCTCCGGAAATCGGCGCGTGTTCTGCAACAGACATGAGGTTCAAGACGGTGAATGTAAATGCATCATTTCTTGATCTCATGGACATTGATACTGATCCCATGGACATTGATACCGATCCCATGGACATTGATACCGATCCCATGGACATTGATACCGATCCCATGGACATTGATATCGACACTGTGGGCATTGATGTGCTCGTCGAAGTAGATTCCTGCTGTAAGATACAAGGTGCAACCAATATAAGAGCTTCCAGACAAATGGACATAGATCAAATGGATAGTGTATGCGCAGGCGATACCAGCTTACAAATTTCACGGACCAGAATCAATGGCCCAAGTTCACAATCGCAGGCCAAACAAGCGCTTAAGCAAAAGCTCCCGAGATATTTGGAGGGCCGTAGAAACGTGGGATTTGTAGCGACAACGGCTGTTCCATCCTTAGGAAAGACGTCTCGAGAGAGAAGGCATTGGTCACATGGAGATACGAAAGCTCAGAGAGTGACTTTTCTCAGCAACAGGCTTATCGGGGACAGTCCGATCGATACATTCGCTGCGAACTGCGAGAAGACCTTCCTCGACTGGATAAAATTACTCAGTAGAGCCACAATACCGGAAGACATCCAGAGTACTGACCCTCGTATCATATCTGCATTTAAAGCTGTGGACAGTGTTATCTGTGGGCAAGGCATTAATGCATTACAACGGCTTGCGCACGTCCAATTATTACGGCTCTTCGATTTGCTAGAAGCTATTGTAAAGACTGATAGAGTCACCGGGCGAATACACCGCGAACGTCACTACCAGGATCATCATATTGCTATGGATATTTACATGAGCGCCCAAGAAGCGCATTCTAACACGAACTACTTGAGGACCAAGATAAGAACATGTCGGAAGCGATTAAGCAAGAGATGGAGTGTCTTGGCTAGAGCATCACCGCTGTTTGTGTTGGTCTATTCAGACGCAGCTGAGTCAATCGTGTATGTTCCTCCACCCGCCAAATATTTCATCAGCTAACTTCCATGAAATAGGGATTGCAAAAAGATAGACAATCGAACCCTGAATCTGGCAGCGACCAGAACCTTGGAAACGTGTCCTCACCAGCTCGTGCGCATCTGTGCTCGTCTTGCCAGTATAGCAGACGCCGCAGCCAGATCAAACCATTCCCTTGATATGCGCATGTTTTCAGCTGCGCAAATCAGGCACAGTCTATGTCAAGTAAAATTTTAGAGTTATCTTTTGTTTTGAATGGGTTTGCTTCGACAATGTGGTATGGAATGGGTCCTGTCTGGGCTGGGAGCTGATGTCCAAAAGGGGGACCAGGTTCTTGGAGCGGGATATTGGGGTGGGATTTTGGGGTGGGATCTGCATGTAAGTAGTCTAGCATCTGGGAGTGGGATCTGCGTGCAGTCACCGAACCGGGAATCTAGTTCGGAGGTATCATCGTAGTCAACATTTCGGCAGGCCCACGCCGTCTGTAGGTGCGGGGGCCGCCCGAGGCATCGAGAGACACACAGGCAGGACCTGGTGCTTCTTTGCTGAACACAGTCTCTACCTAAATAGCACACTCGTTCAGAATGAAGTAGGGAACTTCGACAACATCGGCGGGATACTCTCATATGCAATCAATCGTTCCATTTTCGCGCTAGTGACACGCACACAGCACAACACACATATTTTGGTACGGTGTTTTGCTCCAGCATACTTTCGCCTACTACACAAAGAATATAGCTTCAATCAATCTCTAGCCTATACCAAAAGAAAGCTGCTTCTTTTCTGATTCTTTTAATACCTATTTGAGCAAGGCAATGGGCAGATTGAGGATATAGGCTGAGTTAATATGAAATTTTGAGGAGAAGAGTGCTTTTTAGATAAATACGTAGTTAGTGTTTTTACTTCTAATCCCTAAAGTTCACATCCCCCAAAATCAATTCAATCTAAAACATTCTCAACCTAGATTCAAAGTCAGATTACTCCTCTTCTAGAAGCTTAATTTCTTAGCGGAAAGAAGATTTAAGATGAGGAAAGAAGTAGCTTTCTTTTTATATAGGCTATAAAATAATTAAAGTAGTGTTTATAAATCTCAATTTTCAAGAGATGTTGTCTCATGTGCACATCACTAGCGTGAAAATGGAACGATTGATTGCATATGAGAGTATACGTCGCCATTACTCGGCGCGTCGGCCGGGCGAAACCCCGGAGGTCAAGATGACAAGGTACGGCACCAGGGCAAGTCTATACCGTCCTGACAACGGGCCAACTAACTCTCCGGCCACAGCCACAAGTCCTCATCGTGCCGGGGGCAAGGAGCACAACGTCAGTAAGGTTACACATCAGCCTTAAGACCTTCTGTTAGGCGTCAGAGGAGAGCTCACAGCTCTTCCCGCCAAGGGAACTGACAAATTTTACTACGACCGGGACAATTCTGGCACCGCGTAGACATACAGCTCCTCAAGCTACACAACATCCAGCTTGCCCACCTTAGCACCTACACCTAGTACACTATATCCACCTCTCGGCGTACAAGGGTCAGCAGTGGCCCAGTTCACTTGCAACTACCTCTAGGGTCCGGGGTCACCTCTACTTAGTACACCCAGACTATCATCACACCTACCCTGGCACATAGCGCAGTCGCGGCGAGCATATCGAGAAGGCAAACGTCAGGCGACACATCAAGGGTGTGCCTCACCAAACCCTTGTTCCACAATGTAAGCAGCACTGGCTCACCCAGTGTCAATTAGCCGCAGCAGCATACACAGCACCTCGAGGCTCTGCAGGGTGTTCTTGCCAAAGTCAACTGTAGGATCAAGCAGGTTACCGTCAGCCGGCACACGTGCCTCAACTACGTGCTTGGCGTGCACGACGGTGAAGTTGACATCACCTGTAACGTCGTTATAGGTCGGATTCACTGGGTTGGTCTGGGGGCTTAGCCCGCTATATGCATAACGACGTATCCGGCGCCGTAGTGGGCGGTGAGTGGGACGATCTCATGGTCCCAGTCCGCGCAGATCACTAGGTATGCGCTGGCGGCAAGCAGAGACTCCGAAGCCTTAGCCTGGTAGGTGTCAATGGAGAGTGTAAGCTCCGGGAGCTGCTTGCGGGCCTAGACCAGCGTTCGGCGTACGCGGTCGATGTTATCGACAAAGGTGACCTCGGGACTGTGGCGCAGGGGGCCGACGCCACCTACGACTTTCAGGCTATGATGAGGCTTAGCCGCCAGACGACGATACATGAGATCGCGCCGGCGGCCTCCTAGCTCGCCTCAGACCTGAGTAATGCTTCAAGCAACTCTCGCAACGTACCAGATTGGGCTGCCGAGGTCGAATGGCCTTCTGCAGGTCTCCGGAAACCCGGAAAACCTTCATCCTAGGGATTCTGCCGGTCATCTACGCACTGCTTACGTACACGTAGATGTCACACATAGATGTCACACGTTTTTGAAGGCAAGCACTGTCATCAACGTAGATTAAATCATTGGTTCAACTTTGTGGTATAGTTTACAACTTGTTATACTTGAATGTAGAAAGCCACCGCCCTTAGAAGAACAATTTCCCTTTGTTCACACTTATTTATTGTCTGTGCGGCACGAACGCTGAGGCCATGTGCCCACAGACCAACTGTGCCTTTTCTTTACTGATTTCGGCAGTGTGTCTCTTTTTAAATGCTGGGTCTTTGAGCGTTTACCACTGTATGAAGGGACCGCGTACGCCTTCGGGATGTATTCGGATGAAGAACGAAACCAGTTCACGCTTATTTAGAATCCTCGTGAGGTTTCAATGACGTGGCTAACCAAAGGATGTCAGTCATTCCGCTAATGTTACTTGGATAAGGCCATACCTTTTTAGGATATCTGTACACTCCTGTCAACGTCCCACCCAAGGTATTGCCACGGGTCCCAGAAGGATGAGGTGTTGCCTCAGATTCAGTAGGAATGGACGCTTCACTTGAAGGTTGCCCAAGGAAATGCTGGTGTTCAACTTCCACGGGTGCTGGCATCGCCATCTCTTCAAGAATCGAAGGCCACCTAGGACTACTTGCAACACCTTGTCCCACCTCACTGTTGCCTGGGACTCCGCTTTGCTGGTTCCACCCAGGTAGACTATCAAAATATGGATCGTAGCTCATCTGAGAGCCATACGTGATTGGCTCTGCTGCTGGTAGCTGAAAGGGTGTCGAGATCGGGACAGCATCTGAATATGGGGATGGTCTGTCTCCACTGTTTGCGTGACGGTTGATTCCCTGAATGAAGTCTTGAAATTGGAAGTCAATAAGGCTCATCGCCGAGAAGGCAGGATGCTGCGATCCCGGAGATGTTTCGATTTCGTTTGTGTGAACTTTGGATGAACCAGGCCCTGGTCTCTGTACATACCTGAAGCACAGGTGGGATGGCCCTTCGGAGCCCGAAGCTGAACTTGTCATTGTTCCACGTACGAACGACAGTAGCTGGACGGAGCAATGCCCACGCCCAAATATGGCGTCTGACCTCGGGTGGTAGGAGCCGGAAAATATGGAACCCCGCTGCGGAATCGTTCCCGAATTTATTGCGGTCCTTGGAGGTTTCAAAGGATAGGAAAAGCTCCAGGTAAGTCGCTCACATTATTGTCGATGGCAAGCGCGCAATGCGTTTCTCATTCAACAGGAAATATTTTTGCCGATCTTGACAGAGGGAGCGTCCGCCCTGTTCATGTCGCAGACTTGGGCGAGCTTATTGACGAAGTATTGGAATGCTTGCCTGGGGAGACGAGAGACCCTGCTATCGTAGCCGACATTCATTCAATGCTGTATTGATAGTACACTAGTCGAAATTATTATTGTCTGGAAATGAAATATCAAATCATTCCAAACTGAAACATTACTACTGTTGGAGGGAGAAAGCACTTGTCGGTTGGGATGGTAGTCTTATTGATAAATCGGACAACAACGACCTCAACGGTAACACAAAGCAAAAGTGGGCATAAATGATTTATGAATCTTTGCAGGCATTCGCATCTGGGTATTGGCAAATGCTATCTTCAAGGCCTTGAAAATTGTACGTCACTGGCTAGAAAGCCTCCGGGTTAAGCAGGTTATGCTTCCTACCATTCTCGTCTGATATTAGACGAAACTGCAATTATTCGCATAAAATTCCCCCACCTCAGCATCAAGCTATACGAGATACGAGTCACAGCTATGCGATTGCAGAAGTCACTCGTGGCCAATCTCTTCCTCGCCTCCTCCGTTGCGGCTGGCCCCGTCGTATACGCTGTCTGCCAGGCCGGGTGTTCCTCGCTCGCAGTTGCCTGTTACTCTGCAGCGGGCTTTACTTTGGGCATCATTGCTACCACTGCCGCGCCAGCAGCCGTCATCGCTTGCAAAACTGCCTATGGCACCTGCCAGGCGGCTTGTGCTGCTGCTGCTTTAGCGGCGACGCCTTAGGTGGACGACGCTGAACCAGACACTTAGGTAACCAGCTTCCTATGGTTGGATCTGGAAGTGCGGTTGATGAAGCGGATAGTGTTATACCGAGGTCTGTGGCAAGAAAGGCTCACATTTCGGAGATTTGGCAGGTTATGGAATGGAATCCAGCTAGTCAAAGGGACGCTTTCAGTCCTCCACCACATGCTCTGACAAACATTCATTTTTCAAGCTTTCCGTAAAGCTACAGTGCTGTACGAATAAACCCGTGTATTAGGAAACTTGCTTTCACCACTAATAATCGCTGACCCATGAGTCCATCAACATCCATATACTTTCTAATTTAATCCTTTGGACGGTGCGCACGCTGCACGAGGCCTTTAAGGCTATTATTGGGGAATCGAATTCTTGTGTTAGCAGAGATTGAATCAGAATACGCTTTGCAGGATCAAGTTGTGGTGCCATGGTTGCAGCTTCTGCGGGTGCGTCAATTTTGGAGCGAGAATATAAGGCGAGAGACGAAGACGACAGGCAGTGGGGAACTATTCACCTTATGAAAGAGCCGAGCAATGAGTGACAGGTTGTCATGGGCAGTTCTGGCGCTGTTAGGTCCTGTTTATTTAAAACATGTGCGCTACACTAGTTCTTTTGGAGGATCCCACACAAGGGAAAGAGAAGCCCTCGTTTCGCAGCTCATCTCACAGTAAGCCGGGGGAGGTTGAAGAGCAGGAACCCCAGGGGGCCATGGTGATGCGTCCAGGGATCGATGCAGGATGTCACCTTGCGCACGATTAAGGAAGGGTCTACCTCAAGATATCAATTGAAATAGGAGTCATTCTCTATCTTATGATCGTCTTCCATTGGGACTGTCCTTTACTGTGCGATTCCTTTTTTAGAAAGTGATCATGCGGCCAGGCTCAAAAATTCGCTTCGCAGATTCCTGGACGGTCTCAAAACTCATGAAACCACAGCTTCCGCTTTCCCAGTGACTAACTGCGGCAGCGAGGAACTTGAACTTTTTGCCGCAACGCCTGTATGGACAGTGATATAGTTCTTGCTGATGCTTTGGCGACTGAAGATGCTGGTTCAGGGAATCAAGTCGTTCGAAATGGCGCCCGCAGAGAAAACACTCAAAAGCCCTGGCGCTGGCATTCCAAGACTTCATCGTTGCCCCGAACCCACCCGAACCAGACCACTCAAGAAGTTTCTCGGTGAGGAGACCGTTTGGATCGCATTTCAGGCTTCTGTTGATATCCTACCTTGTTCCACACAAGCGTAAATCAGTTTCTATGTCACCTTGTATCAATATTTTGTGAAAAAGAGTAGATAGTAACTCACTGCGTTCGAAGTTCGAGCCTCTACTTCCTTCTCTTGTTGGATTATAGCACAACAATGGCAGCACAATGACGCTACGCAATCACTACAACAAGCCTTTTCCATTTGGTATTCCTTGCGGATCTCACCACGTCTCCACCACTGGTATCTAGGTGGCATACCATGTGATTAGTCTTTTGCGCGTCAAGATGCAGACGTCTAAGAGAAAACACTCACGCCCAACCGCAACCACAAAGAGCATACAGCCCGCAAATAACGGCACAATCACTATTGAAACAGTAATAGTTCTGCATATTCCCTTTGTTTTTCATGCGGTGGTTGGTACAACCAAAGATTATGCAGGGGCACCAGCATGCTTCGCAACACAGACCGACGGGGCTCAAACAACCCAGCAGACCTTTTTGCCAGTCTGAAGGCATTGATTCTGATGTCTAGAGGTAATGGAAAATACAATTCAAAGTTGTTGAAGATGAGGATGGCTGATTATGCCGGGATCTGTGAGGAAAGACAAGTGGAACAGTGACTGACGGGGAAACAAAGCCCTCAGCGCCGTCTCCAGCAGCCGAGGGGAGCTTTTAAACCATCACGCGTCATCCCTGTGCTGAATGTTCGATAAAATTGGGAAGGCCTGGATGGTGATATTCCTTCACCACAGGGGTCCATCATTACTTTCATTCATTGTCCGCTTCCTCACCACGGTGACCCCTGGGACTGAAGATACATCATTTTGCGGCCAACCCTATGACCAACTGTAAATTGAGCCACGGGCTCACTTGAGCTGAGGGTAAGATGATTGGCCCATCTTAGTGAAACATGATATAGGATCATCGACATACTGATAGTAGGCAGGCTTTGGAGATGCCTCTGGTACAGGAGAATGTCATCTGTATTCATACAGTACATCGGATTGACGTGATTTCATTCATGATTGCTGGTATCAAATACAAGTTTCCGGTTGGTCATGGTTCGATTTGACTTCAACCTTTCTGCTGAGCAGTCTGAGCCCGGCCCAATAGTCTCACGTAACGAATGACACAGTGTGGCTCACGAACAGGGCCAAATGGCCTTCCGTCCAATGACAGGCTGGAGGAACGGCGCGACATGTATTGTTGCACTTACGTCTCAGTGTAAATCAAGGCTCTATACGAGTCTAAACTAAATTCTGCGTCCAGCGGTCTAACACACCCGCCAATCATACTTCAACACAGCCTTAGTTCCACCACAAGTCCCCCCAACGAGAAACCAACACCTCGATACGATGACCTACAATACAGCGGATTTCCTGAATGTCAAGTTGGAAAAGTAGGAATTACAGTATGAGGAAAATTTAAATATGATTGTACAGTTGTGAGCATATGTATCTTCCTCTTGGGAAATAGATGTCATTCATTGAACTTTGGGACCACTTGTAGTCATATTGGTCTACCTCAGCGAGATCTTAGTCATCCACAACTGACTGTCACGTAGGCCACCTTATAGGTACAAATATTCATGCCAGGTGCCCCTGAAAAGTGCTCTAAGGTTTATAAAATGGGACTGCGCTACATGAGTTCTTCCTACGGCCCTGGTAGAGGTTGACGCAAGCCTAGACTTGCCTACTGGCAGAGAGGAGTGATGAGCGCCTAGTGCTGACCGAAAGCGGTCGAATAGTCCAAAGGGGACTTGTGAAATCGACGATCTGACCGATCTCGAGAAATGCTACGCGCACCTTTTACCCCAGAGCGATTATGTCCTCAACGCCATGCAAAACTTTGCCAACTATCTGAATGCATTTTACATATCCCTACAGACCGTGTTCCAGAATGTCGACTTCAAAAGCACCAAGCTGCTCGAGACATATACCGACCAGAGCGACGACGAGGAGGAGGTATTCGATGCTGGCTCGTGGCTTGGCCTTGCCAGTGCTGCTGCGGTCGGGACCTTTGGGGGCTTTGTGGGAAAAGCCGCTCCTGTCTTAGGCGTTTGTCACCCCAAAAGATGCTACAAACCCACTGACGCTCGCATACTAATCCTCTGGTTCAATTATAGGGTATTGGTGGCATGCTTGGCATGGCTAGCACCATGACCATAGCTATAACATCGGACCACTCAGACCCGAGGTTCACGAAATGGTCCGAAATCAACGACAAGCAGTTCAGGCCATGCGACGGCCTTGGAAACTGGTTCACGGATATCGACATTGAGAACAGCAAGTTCTGCTTTGAGAACACTGCTTACCTATATGTGAGTTTCTATGCAGCCGATATCCTAGGCTACCTTGGTCTTAAACTCCTGCCGTTGACTGACAGTTGTGTTAGGTACAATGGAGTGACAACGAGGTCCACACGGACTTCAACGTCAAGGGCATGGATAGTCTACAAAGTCAGTATTTGCAGTTTATCTAGAGACACATATTTCAAAGTCGTATTCTACACACATACAAGAACTGACTCTCTCCTGTTGATAGACGACGTCGGCATGGACGGGCTGGGCGTGGCATTCTCGTCGATGCAGACCCAGAAAAACGCCGAGAACTGGTTCGAGTTTAACCCATCCAACTTCTGGAAAGACTTCATCGCAGGCCCCAGAGGCAGAGATCGCAAGCAACCTAAGGACGTGTCATCGAGTGTGAACAAACAGCATTTGAGGACCGTGTACAAGGGCACCATGGTGTATGAAGTGATAACGTCCGACGCCAAGTGTGAAGGAAATTCTAGCCACGCCCAGCAGGCTTTCAGAATTTCCTGGGCCTACGGGTTAATTTTGCTTGGAGATGATCTCACTGGAGAACTCTGGATGAAGCCGTGTCAAAATTGTATGTACCATTCAATGGGCTCAACCTTCGACCAAGTATAAAAATTTCCGCAACCCGAGCAAATACTGTCACGCAATGGATCATTGAAATGCCTGAGGGGATGGCGACGGCTTGCAGGACTATCCGCTCTCGTTGTGAGAATGGCTGGTGCAGTAATACATGCTCTGTCCAACGGTATCACAAACTTCACACACATGCCGCATGCATTATACACTTCGACCGCGTGCAGGCTCGAACGGGAAGCAGACTGCGATAGCAGCCAAGACACCAAACAGCGCTGCGCACACGTAGACTGGCACCGAGGTCGAGGTGTCGCCAAAGGTGGCGATTACCACGGACATGATGCCCATGAAGCGATTGAAGGCGATGGCCGTGCCATTCCCCGTTGCGCGGTGAGCTGATGGAAGTACCTCTGGAGTGTATGCGTACAGGGTTCCGTAATACTAATCGTGGCCAAAATTAGTCTCTTGCATATACATAACAGTGCCACCGGGGATTCTCACGATATTTATGGCAATGCCGATCGCGCAGGAGAAGCCGAGATTTTCCTCTGCATTCCTGACAGCTGTGTAGGCGAACAAGAAGATCACTAATCGCATGTTAGCAGAGTGGTTGTCGATGCAGATGGACTACACGCACTTGATATCACGGCCCCGATGGCCATGGTATACTTTCGACCCAACAGACGTGTCCTGCACAATTGACTCGCAATGACAGGTCCAAAGATGCCCGTGAGGTTCGTGATGGTGTAATTCCTCCACGTGATGGTTGTAGAAGTCTCTCCAAGTTGGGCGCCTCGACTTTCCAGATATTCAGGCAGGAAGATGTAAAATAGCGGATATGCTAGACCAATAAACGCCCATGAGGCCCACACCAGAGAGGTGGAGAGTGTCTCAGCGTGCGACAGGAAAAGCCCTTTGTAATGTACAGCGAGCTCAGAGAAAGAAGCAGATGAGGAAGCATGTGCGCTTTTGACCTCGCCGCAGGCCCTCAGCTGCTCGACGGTGAGCGACATGGGTCGATTATATTTCGTCGCGATCATGGAGAGCGTCTTCACGACTTGCTCATCCTTGTTCTGACAAAGTGAAAATTTCGGCGTCTCGTGGAATCGGACGACCGTCCAACGGAGGACGCTCAATGCCAGAACCACAGCGCCAGCGGTGAAATATACGTAACGCCACCCCATATTCTCAGACTTGGTGCAGACGAGTGCATCGGATGCGCAGCTGAAGTTTGCTGTTCCGTCTCCATTGGCCGTTATTCTTTTTTTACCCAAATAGTCTGCAGGGGAGACAGGAACTTACGCAAAAAGCCCCAGGCGATAAATCCTCCAAGAGTCAAGCCGACTCCCCACCAAGCGGCCATCATTGTAACCACCCATGTTTTAGAGCTGGGAACATACTCGAGGAAAACAGTCGTGTCGAGAACCAGGTTGCCGCCAGCAGCGAAGGCCGACAGAGCGTTGAAGGCAGCCCATGTTTCGTAGTTCGGCGCAGCGCCTGCGACGACGGCAAAGATGGAGGTGAGGAGGAGAGTGAGGTTGAAAGCTAGTCTTCGACCGATTATGTCTGCAGAGATGCCCCAGAACAAGGACCCCACGAGGAGGCCAGTATACAACGACAGCTGGCCAGCCCTAGTGTACGAAGCGTTGAATTCTGCAACGATATTTGCGGCCGTAATGCTGGGTAGGAAGTTCAATAACGAGTCGGCGGCATATCTGAGATGAAGCTGGAGGTCAGCACGCAAATATCAAAGGCACGGGAGTGGAGGTGGGATGCGCGTACCCAAATCCATTGAGGCAGAACAACTTGGCGTGGTAACCGGTGAAACCAATCTCGTCAATTGCCTGTTTTATTTCAGATACGACGTACACATGCACGGACGGCGGGAACAAGGTCACACTCATACATTGTTCAACAACTCAATCTTCTGGCCCAGTGCAGGATCAGAGTTGGCCAACGAGAAGATCTCGCCCGCGGTCGCTGATTGCTCCCGCGTCAAGTCATTGTTGGCCTCGGATTTGGTTGATTTCTCCATTTTTGGTGGTAAATAAAAAAGGAAGTATACTTCGTTACATTGTCTCCTAGGCTGGAGCTTCTGGCAGGTGAACCTTACCCTGCCTTATACACCACTGTCAACTCCGTGTTTGCCGTGATCAAAGACGGGCTTCGGTGATCATCAAGACGGAGGTAGACCGCCAAGCCGGAGCTCCGTGGCACCCACAACAAGGCCGCGTCACATCGATGATCTTAACCTTTTCCAGCAAAGTCACCCACGAGCAAATGTGGAGGTATGATCCGCTGTAATGGATCGCCTGTGATTCGCCAGTCATTCGGCTCTTATCCCCCCGCAGTACTGGCTACACATGCTGCCCTTCGCAAAAAGTCAATTGGACAGCTTTGTTTGATTCGACGACAGCGTATGGCAGATGTTGTTGAAATGTCTCCAGGAAGCGGTCCAGATTCGCCTATGACCTTCCGAAGTCGACGCTCATGTGAAAACTGCCGGTACAGTAATATCCACATGGCAGAGAAAGAGTGTACACTGAATTGAATCCGCAGTCGAAAGAAGACAAGATGCAATGGCCAGAAGCCCACATGTGCTCTTTGCGCAAGGCTGAAACAACGCTGCTTCTATGCCCGTCAGAATCGTAGGGTAGGAAGCATGGGTGGTGCAAAGGATGCAGAGTACGTGACTGTCATAGGGCCCAGGGGGAATCTCGATATTGCAATCTCCACATGGTCTATGTAGACTGGAAGGCACATTGAGGTCTTAGAAACTGACCTGACACAATGGGCCGGCACCAATATCGGACGCCATTTCATTTACAATCTCCCTAAAAGTTTTCCCACTTACTTATGCTTTGTTCCGCAGATCAGTGGAAGATTCTCGAGCATCTGTCGCGACTGACGCATCTTATCACCTTCCCGAGCTTCGAAGCCGGTCATCCAGCCCGGCTGCTCCCCGGCTACGACAAGTACACGTCGAGACGCCTGCGTCTTACCAAAGCAGCAGTGTGCCTGCGACTAGCGCGTGAGTATACCCTCGTCAGATCGACGTGCCTGACTGGGGCCACAGCTGACGCAGCTTCAAAGACTTTATCCTGAACGTTCTCTTCCAACAAGCGTGATCACCGAAGGCTTCGAGGTGTACCGCCAGAGATTCACCAACAATCCGTGTCCTCTCTTTGGTCAATTGGATATCCAGCCTTGGTCTACGTCCAAGCAGTTACCCACCATATTGTTGTGTCCACTGCTAGCCATCAGCCTACGGATCTCCCCATTGTCATGGTACCGAGATGAAAAAGAGAGATTGGAAGTCTCGGCATGGCTCTCGCAGCGTGCTTGGACACTTCTAGTGGAGTCTTACTCCCTCTTCCAATTCGACGAGACGTATTTACAGGCTCTGTGTGTCATGGCTCAGTACGACTTCTATGGTATGTCAGGGTTACGAGGCTGGTAGTACCGCATTTGCACATGTGACTGACGCAACCGCTCCAAGTTGGCAATACGTCTAGAGCTCAGGCTCAGGTGGCCTTTGGTCTTCGAATAGCACAGACTTCGATGTTGCCGCTGGCCGGCGCCGACGAGAATTTCGATGTCACTACTAGGGAGGAGTCCCTCTGTCGCCGCTGGGAGATCACTACCTCTCTCCTTATACTGGATCGCATGTTTCTTGGGCGTACCACGCCTCATGCAACTGTCCCTATAACGGCTTTCAGTCCCGGATATCTCAGCTCACAACCCAATCGGAGTGGCCAAAATGCCGAAAGGTCTGAGCCACTCCCACCTCGACGCTACTTCAAGACCAAGCAGAACCAAAATATAGGTGACATAGTAGCCGTCAATGTCGAATTCTTTCAAATTTTCCAGGACGTAGTCGCAGACAATTACGACTCTGTAGATGACGGGTCCAAATCCTTCTGGATGAGTGACTCAACAAGGGCTCAAATATTGTCCAGGCTGCTTGAAATAGAAACCAGTGAGGTGCCCCTGCATTTCTGCTTGGATACTGGCTGACGAGAGCAGAAATCGCTCAACACAGCTATACTTCGACTGGTCCTGTGACCCGCGTGCTGCAAGAGCCGAAATTAGAGTCGTACATGCTCGCAAGGACCTATTACCATTTTCTACATTGTGCGATTCAGTGTTACATGTGAGACAGACGCAATTACTTTGCACTTCCTACGCTAATATTGCGACCAGAAATCATCCGTTTATTATATTCATGAAGACTCGTCGTCTCCGTGGCCGAGTGCCTTTGACCTTCTTGCAACAATCGTATCAGACTGCTGGAATGTATGCCGACTGGATTTATCGATTAATTTGTGAAATGGACGAGGCAAGTCTCATGCTCGAGGAGCCATTTGCCGGGTACTTGGTTTCCATCGGGGCATCGATCCATCTCGAGCGCAGCTTGAGCGCCAGCGAGGATACCGCAAAGTCAATGACGGCCAAGTTTGACAAATGCCTTGGTTACGTGAGGCGGTTGGCCAGCACGTGGCCAAACATGACAAATCTGGTGGGTTATTATGATATGATATGGTTACGAAAAAGCCAAGAAATTTGCTGAACGTGACAGCTTGACCTCCTGGAGCTGCTCAAGCTCCGACTTGGACGTGGTCCATCCATACGCTACGTCCAGACTGACTATGACGGCGCACAACCGACCGGTGGGGCGAGGAGCGTCACCATCTCTGATACCTACATGCATTTGATGTGGACGCTATTTGATTATGTATCCATATCCGAGGAGACCTACAAGGAGAGGATGAACCGCGCACTCCGGAGATCGGAGCCGGGCCATGGCTCTCAGCAAGAGAGACCCCAGGCAACGGATGGCACCAATGTAGATGCCGGGTTCAGCAGTGCAGCCCCGCAGAATGAGCAGTTGGGCTCAACAAACAGCACTGTCGACGTCGAAGTGCCGAATCTCCAGGAAGACCTGGGGGTCGGCCTCACGGATGACTGGAGCCTGTTCGGCGCATCTTGGTCTTCTTACTGGCCATCCCAAGGACCGGCAGATGTCTGGTGATGCGCCTAGCCAGATTTCTTCTACAGCATCGAGGAGAGATTATGGTATGAGTTCAAAGAGGAGAAGCTGCATTCGAAGCTAATTTATACCCTGTCAGACCCTGCATCAGTGGAGCATAGCTTCCTCAAAGGGGAATTTTGACAACACCTCGATGCCCGTTTCAGTGACAAGTATCTGTTGCTCAAGCTTGACCCCCTCTGAGCCATTCTCCTCGCCAATGTAGCTCTCTACACAGAGCACCATTCCTGGCAAGATCGTGCCATCGTACCCAGCGTCTGGGAAATCCCCCTTGTGATAGAGGTACGGGTATTCTCCAGTCATCCCGCAGCCGTGGGCAGAAAGGTAGTACCGGTTTGCGTAGTATTTCTTAGGAATATCCCATGCGTTGTCAGCATACTCGCGGAACGTCATGCCAGGCTTGATGATGTTCATGTTGTGCTGGACCTGCTGGTAGGCTATCCTATAGAGCTCTTTTTGTTTTTCAGTCGGCGGGTCGGGCCCAGAGTGAAATGTCCGGGAGAAATCTGAGAAATAGCCATGGCAACCGATGACATCTGTATCCAGGGCGACCAGCTGATTGGCATCGATTTGATAGTTAGACGTCTCCTGGAACCAAGGATTTGTGCGTGGCCCAGCACTCAGTAGCCGAGTCTCGCAGTAGTCGCCGTTTTGAGCGATGACTGACTGGTGCAGAACAGAGAACAACTCATTTTCTGCCATGCCTGGTCGAATAGCATCACGCACCTTGCCGACTGCGACTTCAGTGGCCCTCAGAGAAGCTACAACACATTTTATCTCCTCCGGTGACTTTATCGCTCTTGCCATCTCGACCGCTCTTTGAGCATCGACAATCTTGAACCCGATGTCGTGGAGAGAAATTGCCACGTTCGCATTGAGACGTTCCAGTCCCAGGGTAACGTTACTGCCGACGAGTTCCGTGATTGTCGAAGCCATTTCTTTGGCCCATGACCGTTCCTTCTCATCAATGTTCGGTCCTGCAGCCACGAAGCTCGCGGTCTTTGCCGTCCGCACTTCGTCGATTGTCTCGTAGCCTTTCCCCAAGTGTGTGCAGCCCGTAAACTCGTAGAGAATCGAACGGTCTGCCGTGAGGAGCAGATAGCGGGACGGTGCGTTCCGCATGCTGAAGACCTGCATGTTCCGGCTGCCAGTGGCGTAGCGGATATTGACCGGGTCCGAGAGAATGACGGCGTCGACGCCGTAATTCACCATTTCCTCGCGCACTCGCCCAAGGCGATAGAGTCGAACTTCTGTCAGATCGATGCCATCACTTTCCGGCGCAGTATCCAGAAGAGCGACATTTGATAGGTCCGTTCTTTCATTGGACCAGTCCAAGTATGGGGCCATCCCGGGTGTTTGGAATATTCTCCGGATTTCGAAGATTGACAGAGGTATGATTTCTTTTGACTGCTTTGAGATCTGCATAAATTCACCACAGATCAAGCAATAGAATGGCATTATGTTCATTTTACGGCTTGGATTGCAGCCACTTAAAAACAGACTATTACCGATGGCCTGCTCAACTTGTTTCCGGACTCCGTGTGCTGGGAGTTGGTACTCCGTTCTCCGTGTTCCGCGTCACGTGAGTTGGAGCAGAAAGATTCTCAGGTCATCGCCTCCTCACCCTGGAGAGTTCGCTGATCTACAAATGCAAAACTTGATTCATAATTTCGATTTATGTATTTCCTACTATACCCTTGGACCCAAATTGCATGCCAGCCTTCGATGGGTGAACACACGAACGTGAAAATCTAAATGTAACATGACGAGCTTTGCTCGGGTGTCCGCTAGGTACGCGGCCGCAGCATCTATGGTAGACCACTTAGGCAGTGCTTACTATATATATACCCAACCTGTTCTAGCATAGTCTCTAATAGGATAACCTGCTATAGAACAACTTCCTATAGGAAAATCTCCTATAGGATAGCCTCTCTTGGAAGACTATAAATTACAAACGGGGTAGACACACATAATTATGGTCGGTCGTAGGTGTGACGGCAGGCACGGTAAGGCAAGCCCTCTGGCCGTCACAAGGACCCTAACCCTTAGCCCCACAGTCGCGTCAAGACTTCGCGAGCCAGGGACCGCCAGAGCTTCGCTCTCCCCTTTCTTTTCCTCTCCTCAGCTTAGAATATTCGTTGATAGCGCCAATAGACCCAGCTCCCATGCTGCATCTCGTGCTGGCCGTGACAAAAGATATAGAAAAAACTTTCTTTATACGTTAATTCTTCTTGGTTTCCCGCTGAAATTTTTAAATATTGCTTATAAACTGTAGCGCCACTCTTAGTTTTACTCTGCCTTTAACTATTAAATCAGCTACAATCTTTGGGTACTGCAAAATAGAGTTGAGTTCTAAGAACTAATCTATTGTAAATTAGTTTGCAGCCTACAGCGCCTCTCTCTATCTATTGCTCTTAACTTATTACAAAGTCTAGTTGCAGTACTCCTTAAGTCTATCCAGTCTATCCCCCTCTATATCCCTAAGATGTTTTACTGAGGCCTGCCTTAGCTGTATTGTAGTGCCTGCCGTAGGCTGTAATATATGCTTTACAGCTACAACAGTTGATAGAGTCCTCTGCTTTCCGCTTACAGCTGTTATCCAATATATCTTTGAGGATTTAAGATAGGATTTCAAGATTGATATCAATATCCTCTTCTTTCTCTCCTTCTTTTATATTGCCTTTAATATAATGGAAAATATCTTTGAGGTACCTTGGTAACAGCCTATAATAGTTTCCCTATGCATCTGGCCAGCAGTATGGCCCTTGCTTGCAGTATTTGCCTCTGCAACAATATTGTTTGTAGACTTAGGTCTAAAGACCAGCGTCGGCGGCTCTCTGAAGCTTTTAAGCCTCAGTAGCGCTCTGCTTCTTTTTCCTGCCCTTTCCCGTCGTCGAGTTACTTATAACTTCCATGTAAATAAACTCAATGATCAAGGTTATCTTCCTCTTACTGAATAAGGCACTGAGACCTTCCATGTGGCTGTCTACTATATTCTAGTCAATGTCTAGGTCTTTGAATCGTTTTTTTAGACCGCGCTGACGGCTTTGTTCGACGGATATATCGACAATTGTTTCTTTGCACGCATATGCGTCTCCTGGAAACTTATCCTCATCCTTCAGGAGAACTTCAAGTCGTGCTTGGAAGTCAACCTTCCAAAAATCGCTCGGGGCCAGGACGAGGTCGGGATCTGTGTCTAAACAAACATGCCTAGCTCTAATATTCTCACGTTGGGAGACCTTCCACCGAAAGTCATAGTGGATGCACTCGGGGTTATCTTTGTCATATTGTTTGTTGCTTTCCCAACCACTCAGTCGGAGAAGCGGTAATACATGTTCGCCACTTGGCTGGTCGACTTGTTCGGCTGCTGGGCTGGCTGCTACGTTGACTCCGAGGCTGTCAGAAGGCAGAGGCTCGGGCGTTTTATAGGTTAAGGCATAGTCGCCGGTCAGCCAGTTGAAGTCAACGTCTTCCATGATGGCATGCCTTCTGAGTGGACGGAGAGAGGAGGTGAGAGACGCGAGATCGTTGCCACCCTGCCATCTCGACTGTCAGCAAAACTGAGAGAGGACAGGTGGCCACTTCCCTCACAGCTTCCACGAGATTCCACAAGCTTCCATCACTGCCCCATAATTAGAGTAAACAGGCGAATTGGGTGTCGCGCTGTTGATTAGCTAAGAATTTTTGGCCGGGACCTGTTTCTGGGCCCGGCCGGTCAGAGCCGGCCCTTCTCTGCCAGGTGCTGAAAGTCCGCTCTGCAGCCTCCTTCTCCTGGCCTCAGACCTCAGTTTGTCGACCGGACTGGATAACTCCTTGCGCTTCCTGTGCGGGACCCCTAGCAGCCCCCGTCGCAATAGCTTATTCATCCTAGTGCATTCCCCAGCGCTGCCGTGCGCTTGTACGCGATTTACACGTGCCGGTAGCGTCACTTGGCAGGGCGCGGTCGCAATAAGAGATGGGGACTAGAATTGGGACTGAAAAGCATCGCAGGAGGGCCAATGAGCGGAAGCGGGGGCACGCGAGCTCGCCGCAGCTCGCGCGGCGTGGCGGCTCAAACTTGACAGACTGCAAATCGCCAGCCGATGCACCTGTTGAGGCGCCTGTCGACAAAGTCGATCGGTGTGGCTCAGAGCATCCACGCGGTCTGGTGGTGTATGCCCTTGGCAGGTTGGGTTGGCCCACGGCTGACGACAGGTCATGAGATACACGACACTGTCAATCATTATATCTGTCACAAGACCAGCCAGTTGTCAGAGAAGAAAAATTACGACGACGAGACAGAAACGCCTGTCCGAGACGACCTCTCCTCACACGCGGACGGCACCATTCTCTGAAGCTTGACAGTCCGATCGTGGGACGCCGACGCGAGCGTCATGCCGTCGTGCGGTGCCGATTCAGTAAATACTCCCTGATCAAAATCAATGTCCCGAGCATCGGACTTGTCAGTTCGAAAACCTATGAAATTACCCCTAGAAACTAGGCGCTAATAACATCAGGGACTGTACAGTACCGAGTTACGTATGGGCCCTGAGAGCCCCCGCAGCTGTCAAGTTACCTTAATGTACAGTATCTGAGGAATTACGTGGCTAGTCCACCAAGTCACAAGCCGTCGGAGGAACTGATATGGTCGAGCAGCGCAAACAACAACTGGGTATCGACTCGGCATCCACCCCCCTTGTCAGCCGCCTTCCTGAATCCAGGCTTTAGCCACCTCGTGATGGCTGCTACGTCCAGGTCAGAAAAGTTCTGCTGCTCGATGACCTTGTAAGCATCGAAACAAGGAGTGGTCGACTCCCCGGACCGCGGCGCTGGCAAGCCCTTGCAGTCTCTCCCTGACATCATAACCACCAGGATATCAGGCTGCGTGGCGTGGGCTTCGCCGTCCACATGGGTCTGGTCCTGGTCGCAGTTACCGGAACACTGCGGACGCGGCGACTCGTCCTGGATCGGCGGGTCCAACACACCAGGCAGATGAGCGGCGGTGGCCGGACCGGACGCACGAACCGCAGGCAACGCTCTCGACACGTCTGGTCCGTCCGAGCTAGCTCTCTCTCGGACGGAAGGGCCGGCGATATTCGAGATGGTTGGTTCGCCGAAAGGGCACAATGGATGGCTCGCACGGTTTCCAAGTGGAGGGGCCACAGCTTGCGGCCGCGAGTGGGCTCTGGTCTCCCGCGACGACGAGTCAGGGCCGGCGTTCGCATGTTGCTCTGTGACTAAGCCGCTGCGCAGCGATTCAACTTCACTGGTCAGGTGGGCAATCTCGTCCAGTGCAGCATCCAGTCGCGCCTTCGTCTCCGCCAGCCGCGCCTCGAGTTCGGCCGTGTGCGCCTTCACTCTTGCCCGGTGGCGGCGCTGGTTATCGCGGAGTCGAGCTGCTTTCTGGTTCGCCGACGGTTGTCGCGCCGGGAATCTGGACATCAGACCCGCTGCTGCCTTCAGTTCCGGCCGCATTGTCGAAGCGCTCTCGAAGTTGCGGTGTCTTGTTTGGCGTCGGCTGAGTCGAAGCTGTTCGCCAAAGATCCAGAGGAAGAAAAGTTGGTCATCGAAAATTTGCCCGAAGAAAACTGGCCAAGGGGAATGTTAAGTATGCAAGATTCCGGGCGTTGCCCGCCAGCCAATCGGCTTCGTTGGGCGGGATGGAACGACGCCGCGATTACGCACTAGCAACTGCGGGTTGTGCCATCCTGCACGGGTGACATATCGACCGATTACCATTTTGGGGAAGGGCGGGCGACATCGACGTCTTGACAGCCTCGCCTGAGAATGCGCTCGTATAAGCCAAATTACAAATCTCGCGGACTCAGGCGGCGATGGCCGACTCGTTCGAACTCTGGAAGTGTATATATATGCCATCTGCCGGTTGGTCTTTGAACGTGGACCTGGGGCCTTACATCGCCAAAGTTCAAGTTCTTTGCACAACCTCTATTTATCAAGCCACAACCGTCCATTTGACACCCTAAAGCGTACGAAATGAATGTCGAGAAGATCTACGAATCTGTGCGAGACAGATACACCGCCGCAGCCCGTGGCGCGGATCCAGGTTACAGCCATTCTGTCGCAAAGTCCTTCGGATACACCGAAGAAGAGCTTGCGAGCATTCCAAAGGATGCCAACCTGGGTCTGAGTTGTGGCAACCCTACTGCCATCGCCAGCCTCCGAGAGGTACAACGAAGGCGTCACCCCGAATATGTTTGTGCATAGTACTGATGCTGCGTACCTAAAGGGAGAAACCGTCGTCGATCTGGGCAGTGGCGCTGGGTTCGACGTTTTTCTGGCAGCCAGCAAGGTCGGGCCGACGGGTGCCGTTTATGGCATTGACATGAATAAGGCGAGTGACGCAGCTTATGCCCGCTGTGGTGTTGGTTTCAAATGACAGTCCCCTAGGACATGATCATCCGCGCAAGCAAATCCCGAGCCGAGACCAACAGTCACAACGTCTCGTTCGTCGAGTCAAAGATCACCGACATCCCACTGCAGTCCGGCATCGCGGATTGCATCATCTCCAACTGCGTCATCAATCTTGTTCCGGCCGAGGAAAAGCAGCTGGCGTTCAATGAGATGTTCCGCTTGCTGAAGCCCGGTGGGAGACTCGCGATCTCGGACATCCTGTTGAAGCAAGCCTTGCCCGACAGCCTCCAATCGTACATGGCGCTATACACGGGTTGCGTCGCAGGGGCCAGTCAGGTCGCCGAGTACGAGAAGTACTTGCAGGTCGCTGGTTTTCAGGGTGGGTCTACCTTACCAAGCAGACACGAATATCGCACGTTCGGCAGATGATAACAAACTGGCAGAGGTCCTGATCACCGACACGGACGCCGATCTAAACGTATATCTCGAGACTGACGTCGATGGGACCACGAAAGCGGCGTCTGATCATGGACCCGGCGGCCAGTGCTGTGGTATCGCTACCAAGGATGAGACGGCAGCATCGTGCCAAGCGGGACAGGGGAAGTGTTGCGCCAGCAAGGACGCCGAAGGGGACTCCAAGAATGGCGGCTGTGGAGGTTGCGGTGGGGGACAGCTGGGTGATCTGAACAAGTGGGCCGGTAAGTTCTCCATCTCACCCAGTGAACTGTCAATCTGACTCGCCGTTTTGCTTAGGCTCGTATAAGATCTTCGCTGTTAAAGCATAGCTCACTCGGAAAGGATGCTTGGTGCACTTGGGGAGCGCCGCTCCGATCTTGCCCTCTCGTTACTCGGTCGCGATGGGCGATTACACACTTGGGGAATGCGCTGGGCTGTCTCCAGGTCATTTTCACATCGGGCGCACCGATGCCACACAAGGCTGCACGCACGCACATCTCTGGACACAAAGATTCTACGTCACTCGTTGTAGCTACACTGGAGAGCGTATCTTCCTCATCATTTCTACTTATCAGTCGCGCGCCAGACCCTTTCGTCGTATTCATCCATCCAGCGCAGGTACTCACCGCCAGCTGTAGCCCATCCCTTGATCCCCTCCAGGAGAACCAAGCTTTCCATGTTGCTGTCCCCCTTACTTCCGATATGGTCGGCGAACCAGCTTGCGGCCCGGTTTCCGCGACCGCGCGAAGAACCTGCCTGCGTCAATGCTCCTGGAAGCAGCACGCAAATAAGAGGGCATGGGATGGCTCAACTTACCACAGTACCAGATGATGCGGCGTAGACCAGCAGCCTTGAAGATCTCGTATAAGGTAGGAATCGTAGGCCACAGGCTTTGGGCGGGCAAGTTTACGGATCCACGAATCGTCCCGCCCTAAGAAAGGCCGTCAAACCCCAACCAAACAGTACCAATGGGAGTCGGAAGGAGAGGAAAGCCGAGGAGGCCATGCCCAAGTACATACCTCATGGTCGTTCCGTCGTAGATCAACAAGGACGAAGTCCTTGCTAGCACTGTTTCTTGCGTCGCATAGCATGCGCAAGACATCCTCGCGAGACACAATGGCCGCTTCTTTCTTCGGCGCAGGGTAGTTCACGTACCAAGGCGCCGGTGCCGAACTACCAGCGTCTGTGGTATAAGCCATAGTCGAAGTTTTGTAGCAGAGAACGCGAAACTGTTGGTTCGAGCGAATCGTGAACCTGTAGAACCTTTGGTTCAGCAACATTGTGAGCCTCTGGACCGTGGAGGTCGCTGCTCTTTTCAAGGTGCCTCTCCGCACCAGGTTGCCGGGCGCCGCTCCTTGAGGTCTGCTTGGCTCGGACGGTCCCTTGGCATGCATTAGTCTGTTGCGCTCGTCTCTTGATGGCAAAATGCCAAGGGACGGCGCCACAAGTTTTCTCGTTGTATCTCCAAAGTATCCGGCACGGGCGAGAATCGGACGCTAGGCGGTGGGAGCCTGTCATTCCCGTGATTTCATTGGCCAATACCTCTCAGAGCAAAGTCGCCTCAGCTTCCATTCCAAACCACGTGCTATATAAAGCAGCTACCAGACCATCAAGGGATAAGCTACATGTTTCCATGCTCGACCGATTCTCCTTTCCATCATCAATAGCAGAGCTATCAAACTGAGTACGCCTCCTTTCTCCTTGCGCGACTTGGTTAAAGCATCCATGGCGGAACGAGCCACTCATGCAGGAGCCGCCTTGAGCGGCACCGTCAACAAGCGGGATGACGACCTCATCTCTACCACCAACGACGCGCGTGAGAGCGACCCGGAAGACCCAGGGAAACAACAGACGCAGGACGAGAAGAAACAGTCCACCGAGAAGGTCTCGGCGTTCAAATCTCTCGGCTGGCTGGATCGTTTTCTTGCCGTCTGGATCCTGCTCGCCATGATTGTCGGTGTGCTGCTGGGGAACTTCGTCTCCGAAACAGGACCAGCCCTTCAGAAGGGCAAGTTTGCAGGGGTATCTGTCCCGATAGGTAAGTTCTCCATCTCCCTGCCATCCTCCGTCCTGCGACGCCAGGCGTGCCCTAGGCGATGAGTCTTGCTAACATCTCCGCTCTGGTGCCATCTAGCTGTTGGGCTTCTGGTCATGATGTATCCCATCCTGTGCAAGGTCCGATACGAATCGCTGCACGAGCTCCTCGCCGACCGGGGCCTGTGGAAGCAGATTGCCTTTAGCGTCTTTGTGAACTGGATCGTGGCTCCATTTCTGATGGTGGGTATCACGCTGGCATCCATCTACACTGTGGACCCGACGGCTAACTTCTTCTTTAAAGCTGGGCCTTGCATGGGCATTTCTACCTGACAAGAGCGAGCTCCGTGTTGGCTTGATCCTGGTCGGACTTGGGAGATGCATTGCCATGGTACGTACTGCTGCTACGACCCTCCACCTCACATCCTGGTGCCCCTCCAACCCCCCCCCTTTTTTTTTTTCGGAAAGACCATTTAGCTGATCTCCATGTCCCTGATAGGTTTTGATCTGGACGGGCTTGGCCGGCGGCGACGGCGAATATTGCGCCATTCTCGTTGCAGTCAACTCCATTCTACAGATGGTATTTTTCGCTCCGCTTGCCGTCTTCTTCATCCGCGTCATCAGCCACGAATCTGGTCCATTGGACATCTCCTACTCTATCGTGGCGACCAGCGTGGCCGTCTTTCTCGGAATCCCGCTCGGTGCCGCCGTTATTACGCGCTTCGTCCTCCGCGCGACAGCCGGCCCTGCGTGGTTCGAGAAGGTCTTCCTCCGGTTTGCCGCGCCGTGGTCGCTCATCGGCTTGCTATACACGATTCTTGTGTTGTTTGCTTCGCAGGGCCACGCGGTGGTACACCAGATCGTCAGTGTGGTGCGGGTTGCGGCACCGTTGGCGGTGTACTTTGTGCTGGTCTTCTTCCTGACACTCTGGGCCACGAAACAACTCGGCTTCGGTTACGCTCTGGCAACGACGCAGAGCTTTACAGCAGCCAGCAACAACTTCGAGCTCGCGATTGCCGTTGCTGTGGCAACGTTTGGTCCTGAAAGCGACCAGGCACTGGCTTCTACGGTGGGGCCGCTGATCGAGGTCCCGATGTTGCTCTGCCTGGTACATTTGGTCCAGTGGGTTGCGAACAGATGGGGTTGGCAGGACTAAGGGTGCCTGGAAGAACCGGACCGGATACGGTGGGTCCGATTTCAACTGAAAGGCGAGGGCTTTACCTTGGGCTCATGAGAGATGTCCGAGAGTGTCGAACCATAGATTCACCGTTCAAGCATAGGTAGATTGCCATCTGCATAGCGAAGCTCGTCAGCCGGGCTTAGAATGGCCGTATTAGGTTAATTATTCAGTCTCAGCACTCACACCCAGAAACTTGGGCCTGGAGCCGGCGACGTGCACCCCCCTTGCATTTGACAATTACATGCCGGGCCTGCGGCCATGATCGCGTCCCATTCACAGAGCGCTCGGTGGATACGCCGTCGCCCACTCCGCTCAACTGCGGTCTATGACATCAAAAATCCTCAGATTCTCTACAGTGCAACCAGCGGCAACTTCGCAGCCAAGGGCAGCAAAGGCCAGTCCCTTGTCATTGTGTCCCTGCACTTCGGCAATAATAGCAGCTGCAGCTTCGCAGAGCGTCTCCATTGATGGCATTGTGGGCATGGCATCGCTCCGAGTACTCGGCGCCTCTGTTGACGATGGAGACTCCGGGCTTGCAAGTCCAACGCCTGACTCCTCGTCGCCATCATGAGCATCGGGCTCTTCGTGTGGGACACTAGCATCGACGCCGACGTCAGAAGTCGCCACCGCGGAACGCGCAACCCCGGAGTCAAACCCCGAGGGCTTCCGAGAGAGCGAGCATGGTGACCTGCACGTCCCCTTCGTGTTTGCCACGGGACAAGACGGTTGCTGGGTGCCCGACGCGTGCGGCCCAGGGCTTAGAGGAGCACCCGGTGTCGTGCCGTCTGGAGCGTCCAGCCGGGAGCGCAGAAAGTGCCCGACCCGGTCGTGCGACACGCCGTGGTGAGCCAGCAGATCACGAAGGAGGCGGTTCTCAAGTGCTACGGTGCGTGCGGCTCGCTGCATGTCGAGCGTCGCCTGGACGCCCTGCCGTTCGTACGCCTGCAGGCGCTGTTGCAAGTCGTGGACAAATTGCTTCTGGCGCGCCCGCGATTGGCGCTGATTATCGCGGAGACGGGTCCTGACCGCAGGAGTCTTGTTCTGGAGGGTAATTAGCATGAATACCCGGCTTCGGGAAGAGGGCGCAAACTTCAACGCGCTCAAGCGCATGTACCGTACCTTTCGAGGCATATCGCAGGTGTTGAGCGTGGAGCACAAATGTGAGGCGAACGCCGGCGACGTAGTTTGTGCTGACTGGGTGTGGAACCGAGCGGGTCAGCTGTGGGTAGCACCGGCAGATTGACGTACGTGGGATATTGGGCCTAGCGAGTGATCCGGATGCGAAGAAGGGCGCGCGTGATTGACATTCGTTTCAACGGCAGATGTCGTCTCCAGTCGGCGAATGTTGGACGCGCAGGGCTTAAGTAATCAGCTCTGTCGGGGCCCGTGCAGGGGTACTCCGAGCTAAGGCGAAGATACTCCACACGTGTACATTGGGGGAACATTGTCGCTTGGCAGACCATCCCGGCGAAGGCGAGGGGGAACGGGCCAATAACACGGCGGGGATGACAGGCTCCCGTCGGCCAACCCTGAGGTACCGCGGGAGTCTGCTTGGGCTTTGCTCGCGCGATATCCAGACATGGCTCCTTGAAATAAAACGGAGCAACGTTTCTGCTGGCTTTCGAGTCTCTCCCTGCGCGCCAGCTAGTATGAGCGGCCGCATGCCCTTCCTTACTCTGCGCAGTTCCTTGTACGCCCCGGTCGCCGCGAGACCCGCCCCTCGGCCCTCTCCCCTCTCCCTCATGAAGCCTGAGCTCCGCCCCGCCGTCCCGGCAAGCAGCGGCGAGAGCCCGGCGGACAGCATCGCACCGCTCAAAATGCACGGCCACGGAGACCTTAATAACGTACACGCCGCCCGAGATGCCGATAATCTCGACGTCGACCCCGCCTACGATGGCCGCTCTCTGGCGATTTGCGCTCCTGATGATGACAAATCGGTTCGCGACCACTACCGGCCGTTTCTGATATCGGAAAGCTTGTCTGGTGATACCGCTGCTGACTGGGTTGCGCAACTGGAGCTGAGTACGACGCTCAAGATGGTCGAGACCGAGATCCTCGCCCGGGGATTAGACCGGTTGAGGATCCTGGTGCTCTATGGGAGTCTGCGGAGCCGGTAAGACACTGCTTGTCCCCTCTGTTTTGGTGCTGTGCATGCTTCTACCGGCGTTCTACGCTCTCGCCCTCCTCCCCGCTCGCCAGACGGCGCAGGTTCGCTGGGGAATAGCGTATGCTGATGGTTGATCCCAATCAAGATCGTACTCGCGACTTCTCGCATACGAATCCGCAAGGATCCTGTTCCGCCTCGGCTGTGACGTGCGCGTCTTCGATCCGAAGGGTCTACCCGTAAAGGACGACGAGCAGCACATGCACCCCAAAGTGCAGGAACTGCGAGAGCTCAGCAAATGGAGCGACGGGCATGTGTGGGTCAGTCCGGAGCAGCACGGCAACTTGGTGAGTCCGATTACGCTCCTCCGCCTCTGTCGGTTGGGAAGAACCGAGACGCGCGGCGTCCACACGCAGCTGACGACGACGTTGCCCAGACCGGCCTCTTCAAGCAGCAGATTGACTGGATCCCCCTCTCCTCGGGCTCGGTCCGACCTACCCAGGGCCGTACGTTGGCCATCGCGCAGGTATGCGGCGGTTCGCAGTCTTTCAACGCCGTCAACTCGCTCCGGATCCTGGGACGGTGGATGCGCATGTTTACCATCCCCAACCAGAGCTCGGTGCCGCGCGCCTACACGCAGTTTACCCCCGACGCGGAAGGTAGCCGGATGATGGCCAGCTCGAACCGCGATAGACTTGTAGATTGTATGGAGGAGTTGGTCAAATACACCATTGTCATGCGGCCACATTTCTACCTCTTTGGCGACCGGTTCAGTGAGCGACAGGAGCGGCGTGCAAAACAGGAAGAAGAGGACAAAAAGAAGGCAGTGGAGCATGGAAATAGAAGTTCCGCCGTGAATGGGTTGTCCTGATAGAAGTTTCGGCCACTTTAGAATCTCGTGTCTAGCTATCAGAGCAAACAGTCCGCAACCAGTGCATCCATTGATCTCCGGTCCACTCCGAGGATATCTGGCCCTGTACGGCTCCGTCGAAAACCACGGTGGGGGTGACGTGCACCCCAACAAGCCTTGACATCCTGATCAGGTCCTTTAGATCTCGGGTGACGGCGTTCCCTGCGTGATAAGCCGGCCCGTCGCCGTTCTCGTCTGCTGGTACCTCGAGCAGACGCAGCACCGTATCGCAATCGATGCCGTCTACATTGCCGCCCACGCGAGCCAGCCGGGAATAAGTTTGGGAGGGCGACTCGCTGGCCACGCGACCGTCGAAAAAGTCTTCTTGGGCGCGGAACAGAGCGGCGCTGAAGTCCCAGAAGCGGTCCGGGGCGGAGCGCAGCACGGCCAGCGCAGCCTCGTGCGCCGGCGCACTTGCTGCGTGCCACGGCTGGACTTGCTGGCGGAAGATGAGCTGCACATTGGATGCGAGTGCCGGGTCAGCGCATACGCCGGGGATGACGGCACCGACAAGCGTCTCGAATGATCGCCGGGCATACGGGCACGTGTAGTCCAGGTAAACCTCGATGGTGTGGCGGGCCACTGTGGCAGTTTCGCAGCTTGGTTGGGAAACTTGCGCGTTGAATATCCGCCGCTGCGCTGCGAACTTGGGAGGTAACGCCATGATGCTTAGTTGACGGCTGGGGCTGGTTCATGTGATGGTGGTCAGTGACGAACTTTGACAACGTGAGTCTTTAAACTCCTGCTTTACTTGTCTCTCGATGTTGACAGCATGCTGCTCTGTGCACACTGGGTTCGCTCGAGCGTGTGATCTGCAGTTATAAGCAGGAATAATTGATGCTGCGGCCGTGATGATTCGTCGACCTGGCATTGGAAGTAGCGGCCAATGACGTTGGGGGAATGACAGATACCGATACCGCGCTGGCCGTTCTCACGCGCTATTGATCATCCTGTTTGTAAATCCTGGCCGCAAGCCTTGGCAGTGATACAGATGGGAGTCAGCGCGAAAAGTCCACTGAGCCAACACAATGAGCGTGAGGCACATCGCGGAGTCAGTGTTGACTGGAGGTGGCGAAAAGCCGTCTGCCCCGCACGCCATGGGGATCTCCCCGGCCAATCATGCCCTTGCCGCTGCCCAACACGTGCCGCACTCTGTCGATCGCGCACGTTGGAGAACTGGTAACCGGACGCCAGACACGCGAAGAGCAGGCCCAGCCGATATACGAATGTCGGTTCTCGCCAACTTTACCGTGAAAATTCCCCTGGACGGTGATCCAAATGGAAAGGCCAACCATTGTTATCCCATATGCGGGGCGGTCTGGGAGGTTTGTTGTGCTTATTTCGCCCTACTAAAAGGGTTTTGTAACACCCTGACGATAGTCAGCCTTTGTGTTGCAAATGTGATAGATACCTTCTTACCTCTGCCAAGGCGAGAAATCTCGTAACTGCGTCTTGGCCGCCCATCTCTCCTATCCTGCCCGTGCCGACCCTGTTCGTAACTAGTTCTTTGGCGATGCTTACAATCTTTGGCGCGTCGTCTAATTGGTCGTTGGTGATATCGGGGTTCCTCAATTGAGCGTTGACATTCTCAATCCACTCCCGAATACCGGACCATTGAAGGATATGGCCGCCCACAGCAAAGGTCTGTGTCTCTCGGGTCCTGAAAACAAAATGGATTGTACCAGATGGAAAAAACACCGTGTCTCCTGGTTGGACAATGACGTATCTCCATTCGCCCCCAGTATAACTCCTCGGAGCAGCCATCCACGCATTTCATTCTTCTTGAGTTGGGTTTGACATCCATCCGAAGCCGATATCTCCCTCTTGGACTTCAATCCAAGTTGAGTAGCCATGACTGTCCATATGTGGCGCCGTATTATGGCCTCCCTCGGAAAGAAGCGCCCATTCTGTGACATTCCGCCACATGCTCCAGTCTTCTATTGAGGCCAGGTGCCTCTCGCCGCTCTGGCCCATTAGAGCCGCATCGCGTATTCGGAGGAGAAGCTGGCAGCTGTCTCCATTCAAGAAAGGCGGCAGCTTCGAAGGCAAGGGGCTCTGAAGATCGAGAAGTTTCCATGGATCATCTGTTGGTTGTCTATTGAGAAACCGGTCCCGGACTTCGCGAAGTGTCTTCCCCTTAAAAGCGTCTTTGCCATTGCAAGAGGGTATCTGGACAGACACAGTCCGGCCAAGACCGAGATCCTCCATTGAACGGAAAAGCTGAGAAATCGGACGGCGCTCGCCCCATCGACATCGCCGTTGCCCTTGGGTAAAAATGGGACCGTTGACTGATCCGAGCTCGGCTTTCACAGAGGCTTCGTCTTCTGTGCAGAAGTGCGCCTCAGCCGTAGTTGGCGTTTTGGTTTTGGGCAAAATACTGTGGATGAGTTTGTTTGTTCGCGCGCCGTAAGAGTTCCCTTTCAGCTTTGCCTGTTCGAGTTCCCTGAGCATTTGGTGACGATAAGCTTCATCACGAATCTGCCTTGGGATGCCCTCGTGCGTTGCCGCGGAACCAGGAGTCGGCAAAGCGGCGCCGCTTAGCCGGAACTGCTTCAGTGGTGTAGGGTCGATGATATTGGGGAGCGATGCACGCCGCCGTCGGTTTGCAAGGTCGGACACTGGGCGGTACTCCTGTTTCAGAGCCTCTGTCTCTAGTATCTTCTCCGCGAACCTTTGAAGGTGGAGGTGACACATTGTTCTGTAGGGAACTTTCGTTCCCTCGAAGTCCATATATACGCGCAGCAAATGCCCGCTAGAAGAGACGTTGTCGTCCAGAATGGCCAGAAGATTTGATGGTATATTTGACGGACAACATCGCTTCTTGTGCAGAGCAGTAGCGTTCGGTAGCGGATGTAAGCGTTGTACTAGTTTAGCGCTTTTGCTAGCCTGCGTTCCATGGTAGGATGGCTGGTTTGTCCGTGTGCGGAGGACTCGCCCGGACGAATAGTCTGCGGTATCGTGGTCGCTAGCATTAGGTGCAGGTAGGCTGGTCGGCTTTCGGTTCCTATTTTCTCTGTGGCAAGATGCAGAGATGTCTGTAGCGGAGGAACCGGCAGTGATAGGTGAACCAGGCGGAGAGCTTAAGGCAGAGGAGAGGTCAGAGGAGTTGCCTAGAGAGGGGAGTTCGACAAGCTGTGACTCTGGCTCATTAAGGCCTAAAAGCCCGGTGCCTCCTTGTAAGGCAAGTAGCATTCTGGCTGTATCTGCCATATCTGCCTCTCCTGTCCCTCCAGACCCTGGCGGTTCCCTTGTCTCGGCAGCTTGCTCTGCAAAGCCCGTCATATTGCTGTTGCGCTTGTCGCTGGTGTTTACCGAGCCTGACTGTCCTTGGGCAGCTGCGGCCAGTTCCGGGATGTCAGTGTCTTCGGCTCCTGGCGCAGCGGCATATGCAGCCCGTACCAGGATACCAAACTCGTCGAAGCCGAAACCATGGGGCAAGTCTTGGGCCGCTAGCGGTCGGTGAAGGGTGTGCGTCGATGCCGCCAGCTTCTCCAAGTGGACCTGACTGATAGGGTACGGCGAATCCTTAATTAGACACTGCCTAGGAGTCTGATGCTGTTCAAGCATAATCACGTTCAACTCGTCTCTGGCCTCGGGCACTCGGGAATTGCGATTGATGCTGTGCGCAGAGACCCAAACAACTCAACGTAATCAACGAGTTGATCAACGAGTTGATCAACGGCCAACTCAACCAACTCAATGGAGGACTTTATTAGTAAGCTGCCCAACTCAATATTACCTTGAAGTTGGTGGATCTCGTTGATTTCGTTGATATAAAGTGGGTCTACTAGCCACTGTTAGTGACTGTAACTGCGGACTGGTATAAATCCTAACAGCGACCCCGTAACTAAGGCTATGTGTGGCTTGTACGTAAGGCAGATCACCTAATTTCCCTGGCCGCCACCTCCTTTTACCCTCAATTCTGCTTGTAACTTCCACATCGATTTCAACAGCTACACCGATTGCATTGCGTAACTAGCTCAGGATGAGTATTCTATCAGATTCTGACGCCATCACTGCTGTTGACGATGATGGAAATTTTAGGTCGTCTCCAGCGCCTTCTACAACTTTCACGCCATTCTCGCCAGCTCGACGTTCTAAGTCCACCTCGCCAGATTCCACTACCAAAGAGCGGCAATATGAAGAATCTCTTTGGCGCCGCTTCCCCGGCTTCACCTGGTCTCAAAGGGTTAGAGATACTAATTCCTGGGCCTGGGAGTATGGGTACGATATCCAGAAAGGCAACGACAGAAAGTGGGTTTGCAAAATTTGCATCCGCAAGAACATTCTTAAGCCAAAGACCTTCACATCAACGGGCATCCAAAATACCCTAAACCACCTCTATGACGATCACAGGATTTGTGCGCCTGAAGGGAAGACAAAATCAGCCTCGCAGCTAAGAGCAGAGGGCCGGAATGCCAAGGGACAGTCAACCATCGCCGAGCTGATGAAACTTGATACCAATAAGCCTAGAGAACAGGCAATTGCGAATGGCTTCATCAAGAACTTCGACAAGAAGCAGTTCCAACGACTTCTAATGGAATGGATCGTGGAGGCCAACCTCTCGTTCGAAACGGCAGAACACGACAAGCTCAGGAAGATTTTCGCATATCTGAACCCTTGCGTGAAGCTCTGTGACGCCAATCTTTCCGCAACATCTATTCGCAGGAAAATCGTGGCATCATACGAACAGCACAAGACGAAGGTTATGGAGGTCCTCCAGAGCTCTCCCGGCCTAATTCACGTCTCTTTTGATGGCTGGAGGTCCGGAAATCGGCACGCGTTATATGGGATTATGTGCTTCTTCCAAGACGAGAAAAACAAGCCCCGCAAAATCGTCCTTAGTACCCGAGGTCTCTACTCGCCATTCTGGCACAAATATTGCAGCAGAAGTCCTCGAGATTATCGATTCATATGGTATAAAGAATAAGATCGGGTATTTCACGCTTAATAACGCCGAAAACAACGACTCAGCAATGGCTGTGATCGGAGGAGAGTTGGGCTTCGATGGACGCAAGCGCAGAGGTCGATGCTTTGGCCACATACTCAACCTCTCTACCAAAGCATTGCTTTCTGGCTCCAATCCAGAGGCCTTTGAGAATCAGCTTTCCGGCGCAGCAGCGTTATCTGAAACTAAACACGATCTTTGGAGGAGGAGAGGGCCAGTCGGGAAGCTCCACAACCTTGTTGTTAACATCGACAGATCTGATGTACTGAGTTACCTTCTTCGAGGTGTTTAGCAGGCTGATATGGACCAATCTATCGATCCGAGAGTTCGAGCGAGGAAGCCTCTGAACATCGTCGTCAATAACGATACCAGATGGCTGTCCCAGCTCTATATAATCCGCCGCGCGATAAAACTCCGTCCTTACCTCGATGTGATGATTCTTAAACACAAACAAGCTTGGGAGCAGGAAAATAGGTCGAAAAAGACAGGCCTGATGAGGAGGTCGGCTGTTCAACCGCGAATTTGCCTATCCGAAAACCAGCTTTCAGACAAGGACTGGGACGTCCTCGAACACCTCGCCACGATTCTTGGATTCTACGAGGTCACCGTCAAAACCCTTGAGGGAGACGGTATTCAACGCAAACGGAAGAGAGGGTGGATCGGCTCGTACGGAAATATCTGGGATGTCATCCAAGGCTTCGAATTCCTAATGGCAAAACTGGAGGAGTACAAGGCAGTCGCGGCGGATTATCCTGATCCCGAACACTTCAGGATCAACATCAACCTAGGGTGGCAGAAGCTCAACAAATACTACACAATTCTCGACGAGACACCAATATATTACGTGGCGTTGGCTCTCCACCCTGCGTATCGATGGGGGTTGGTTCGAAGAACACTGGGGAAAACATCCGAATTGGATCGCAACTGCGAAAGAGATGGTTCAGGAGGTATGGGAGACCGAATATCGCAACCTCGAGGTGGTATTGAGCCCGGGAAATGAGCCCGTTGCTAAACGGCGAAGGAAGTACCAAAATGCCTTCGAGGAATACTGTGAACAGTCACAATACAAGCCATCAAGCCGGTTATCAACGCCTACAACTACGCCAGCGAGGATGAGGTCTTCTGCAACTCCTGAGTCCCTGAGGGACGAATACAAGGCGTGGCAACAAAGCTGGGTTCCAACAGACACCCATATTCGAGACCCCAGCGCATATTGGCAGGATAACCGAGCTCAATATCCCCGCCTCTCTCAAATGGCTCTTGATTTCCTCACAATCCAGCCGATATCAGCCAAGTACGAGAGGCTCTTTTCTACCGCAGGTCGATTGGTAACTCCCCTGCGCAGCCGCCTCGAAGTCGATATAATCGGGATATATCTAGTGCTGCGTTCGTGGCTACAAGCCAAGATAATCGACGACCTGGATCCTCTGTTCGTTCCCACGCAAATCGAGGTCGAGAGCAGCGCCAGAAGCGAGGCGGGCGCAAGAGAGTCAATGGCGTCATTTCTCGGCCGAGCGGGAGAGCTGGCAGAAGAGGAGAATGGGTGGGAATAACTGGTGGAGCATGTCGCGAATATCTCGTCAATTAGGCCAACTGTGACAGGACAAGAGCACGACGAGGTCGAGTGTGACTTGGGTAAAATGATTGTTTACGAGTAAAGAAAGAGACGCTTAAGGAAAACTCCGACTTAAGCTATTTACACAATATTCATAAAGTGAGACTATTCATAAAGTATGAAAGTCACATGATCGTTCCCTCACACCAACTCAACGTCAATCCATTCAACGAAAGCGTTCAGTTGATCAACTCAACGAGAGGTCGGCGATTACTAAGCCAATTCACTCAATATAGGTCGTCCGTTGAGTTGGTTGAGTTGTTTGGGTCTCTGGCTGTGCGGAGGATTCTGCAGAACTTGAGCGGCCGGGAAGTCCACTGGTTGCGCTGGACCACAGCTCGACCCCAGCGGCTGCCAACAGCTTTTAGGCAAGCAAGGCGCGTCTTCTCGTCTTTAGCAATGCGGATGAAATGCTTCCACTTTTCTGCATCGTCGTCGTCCGGGACCGGTACATTGTCGTCCTTCAAAGCCCTGTACGCGGCGCATTCGTCGAAGACAGGGTCGTAAGCAGCAATCAGAAGCTCCAAATTAGCACGCCTATAGAGCAGGTCGTCTCGCGTCCTGGTGATGAGCTGGAACTTGTCCTCATCGCTCTGGCAGAGGCGGATGTCCTGCCGGGACTGGGAGATTTCTTTGAGTTGGTCGTCACTCAGCACGACGGAATCGTCGAGTCCGCCATCCGGTCCGCTGTTGGGCCCGCTATCGGGATACGCCATAGTCACAACTGGCCGCAGTTGTTGCGTGGAAGCGAACCGTAATTGTTGAAAGAAGGGGGTAGAAGGTTTATAACGTCCGGGCTGACTGTGCTGCTTTAAATAACCTCTTTCTTTGATTGGAGCAAAGCGAACCCACCGACATAGGGCCCTGAGGGCCCTATGTCGGTGGGTCCGCCAGACGCGATTTTATTGGCCACGGGGGATTCACTGATGGTGCTCAGTTTTGGGACCTCCACGTCGAGTGAGGACCGATTTGGTGGGGAGCCAATTTGGGAACATGTACCTCGTTCTGGTCCCATGTTTTAGCCCAGTCCCATATCTAGCAATTATTCTACCTCTATGGTCTTGCCTCGCAGTTCGGGTAAGGCCCTGTCATCGTTGACCCAAAACGATGGGCGGAGTTCTGGCCACCTGAGGCGGGAACATTTTGTGGCTGATTCGTGGCGGTGATGGCGCGTGCAGGAGCACGTGAGATGGTCTTTTTGGGGAAGAACAAATGGCAGCCAAACACCCAATAGGAGACGCAAACCGCAAGCAGTTTGCCCAAAGGAGCCCTTGAGGAACGAAGCTTGATATTTATTCCCTCTGACGAAGGGCAGGAAGCGGCGGTGGGGTAGTTCACTAGCCACGCTCTACGCGATTGGGCCATCCCGTTCAGCCCCTTTTTTGTGCTATGGTAAATTTTTATACGCCGCCCAAGCACATCCAGCTTGGTTGTAGCAGGATTCGGCATTGATTTTCGTGGCCCTTCATCCAGTGTCCTTTCCATCCGAGTCCGACTTACTACTTTGTTTGATCTATTCTTCAACCCGCGAGGCAAGCTCCGCTGTCTCGCATATGGCTGGACTAAGGGCATCGGTTCTCCAACTAGCTGTTAGCGCCCGGCAGCGGTCCCGACAGGGTCACCCCACACGTAGCCAAAAGATTTGAGCTTTGGTGGCACCCATGACCCTACGAGTCCAACGGGGCCAATGCAACCGATGGAGCCGGAAACAGCCGCCCTTCCCAGAAACGGCTCCCAAAAGGGAGTCGTAAACGATTTCCTGCAACCACAGCACAGCCCTGACGTTGCACTTTGTGACTGATTCGCCGTCTAGAAAGCCGCAGACGCGGATGACCCCGTGCCGCGAAATACATGTGCAGTACCTCAATTACCGGGCGCGTATTCTGGAAAGCGTCGCGCGTGACGGCTGCGGTGCAAGGTTGTGCACATCCATCGACGTCAAAATTATGTCCTAATCGCGCACCTTAGAAGAAGCAGCGTTACTGGTGTCTAAGTTGCAAAGAACGATAACGCCGCAAACGTAGCGAGTTTGTTGGCTATAACAAGAGGCCAAAGTCCCCAAGTTCAAAGTCTTTCGCAATAGCAGTCAACTATTACAGGGAAAGGAAAAACTAACCGACATCTGACACTGGAACATGGCCGCAAGGCAAGCGTTAGTTTCGCTAGTTCCGACTTGTAACGGAGTAAATGCAGAATCCAGCTTCGTTCCTCGAGGCTCTTTTGGGTCCATCGTCTCCAGATAGAGATGCGTCAACAATTTTACCGCCTGAATCCGTACATAGTGGCTTATTTATAGAAGGGCTTAGAAGTGGCTCTGAGACATCCCGCTTCAGCGAGGACACCATGGTGAGGAGACTGTTGCTGGCAGTGCGCAGTTCTAGTTCTAAACCGTACGCAGGACTCGGGCAGTGTCCCTCCTGACTATTACCAGTGATCGTACATTGCGAAGAGAGGGGGTTTCCCTCGCGTTCCCTTGTCCGAATCCACATGTTGCATTCTCGCCTCGAAAGAAAGGCTCTGCTCGACTGAAACAGGGGTTTGTTCGGCCATCAGAACTGAGGCATGTGCCTTAGCGATGCGTTATTTCAGCATAGTTCCCACAGGCATCACCGCATTCATCAATTCAAGTTTGGTATATTCATTGATGATGTACGTAGTTACATGGCGTTCTACCGGGGAAACTCACCAACCTCACCCGTTCTGTTCTACAACTCCTTGACGACAGTTTCCTTAGTCCTTAGTCCCCTTCCGTTATGTCGCCGAAATTCCTCAATTTCCGCCAGAACTCGAGCCATTTATCACGAAACGTGAAAACCTGCCCTTCGGACCTTGCCCACTCTAGTCCTTGTCCAAGTTCCTCTAAACTCATTGTTGTCAACTTCTTATCTATCACTCGCTGTACGTCCGGAATGTACGACCACGAGAAGATAGAACCGAAGGCTACAACGACAGCAAACAATATAAATATTAGGCCCTGCCTAGTAGCACCGACAAACACTGCGTCAATGCCGTATACTACCAAAATGGCCAAGATACTGCCTGTCTTCCCGGCCGCTGCTGATATACCATGACAGAAGCACCTGTAGGTGGTAGGGAAGATTTCGGCTGGAATTAGGAATGTTAAACTGTTTGCACCTTTATTATGCTGTTAGCAGGTTATAGCAGCGGATACGTCGGATACGCACCGAAATTGATAGCGAAATGGCTGATACCAACCATCAAGACCGTAGCGTAGGAACGTAGGCTGTGCTGGACTGCGTAGAAGACCGCTCCAGTAATAAGGAAGAGAATTGAGATAACAAGAAATGAGATGGTGAGAAGATGGTGAGGAACTGTCTTCTAGGGAACCGGTCTACTGCATATATAAAACAGGCGCACCCAAGGACCGATCCGACAGAGACTGTAGTTAGATACTGCTTGCCTTGCTGCAATAACACATCGTAGATAGTATTACAGGGCTGGGTAGCGTCGGTTTGCCATACTGGAAGATGGTCTATCCACCCTGGAACGACCGAAGTCCCTCCAGGGAAGGAGGATTCCCAGCAAGGCAGATCTGAATTAATCGGCACACTGGCGGTAGTGGCCCAGACGTCGGCGAGAACTGTCCGGCTATCGAGTCCAAATCCGCAGAAGGCTGCATCGATGAAAAACCATGTCGCTGATGTTCCCAGCAAATATAGCCAATTCCCTTGTTCGATGAAATAACGATGTAAGTCGCGTCTAGAGAACTGGACCGGCATTGCTTCCTCGGATGGATTGGTTCGGTGATTCCAGGCTCCGTTTGTGTATTGTCTCCGAGGGTTTCCATAGATCCTCCTAGTATCTTGCAAAATAGTCCTTGGCTTATTTTTTACCTCAAGGACATAGAGACCAGAGTCGGGGAGGAGGAAGCGAAAGAAAATGGCGACGACGGCTGGGATGGCTCCCACACCAATGACGATACGCCAGACACCGTCAATAATCTGACGGTACTCGTCCTCGTACTTGGTATCAAGCCCACACCCCATTATTCGGAGGTCGTGTGAAACATTTACTCCTTGAAGGACACTCAGGCCCACGAGCTGGGCCAGAGCTTGGCCGACGGGCTGCATCAGAAATACTGATGATATCATAGATGCTCGAGCCGAGGTAGATGACCACTCTGAGGTGATCACGGCGCTAAGACTAATAAGAGGGTGTTAATTAATGTCGCTGAAAGCCATAGGCATACGAGCTTACGGATCTGCTCATAATTAGCCAGGAGTTACTGGGTTAATACAAATGGTCAGTTACGCACTAGGCTTACTTACATTCAGCCCCGATTCCAATACCGGTTATGAAGCGCCAAAATGTGAACAATCCCAGGAAGGACAAGGTGTTAAAGCCAGAGCTGCTGCCTAATGCCATGCCGAGGGTAGAAGTAATGACAAGAACAAGCTCGATCCCATAGAGTCGGGTTCGGCCGTAACAGTCGGCCAGGAAACCAAATAGGAGCTGGCCTGTTACAGAACCTAAGAGCGTGCAGGCATTCATGAGCAAGCCGGCCCATCTATTTTCGGGAAAATACACGAAGGAGATAGAGGCGAGGATGACATTAGTGGCGAAGAGATTGTACGAGTCGGTAAGAAATCCAGACGCTGCGACCATCCAGATGCGGAGATTCCATGAGTTCAAATCGATCTCGTACCGGAGCTGCCGTCGATTCTGCCAGAACGTCAAGACCGATTCAAGCTGAGCAAAAAGGGAGATGGGTCAAAAGGAGCAAGTTGGGGAAGGCTGAACCACGCATGTAGGTGTTAGCATACCGCTTTATCATGCTGCGACAGGCCCGAGCCGTCAGATCCTAAAAAGCCTCGGTTCTTCCGCCCGCAAGCCATTTGGGTTGGAGGTTGTCTGGGTATATTTCAGTATGAACCAGAAATTCACAACGAAAGGGCATATTTACAAAGGGAGGGAGGCTGGGTGATCAAGTTTCGAAAGGGGTTTTAATTCGCCTGCGCGGCGACATTCTAGGACAGGGAGGTCTTTGATGGAGCCAAATCAGCACTGCTCGTTGTCGAACCAGGTTCCAGAAGTGCACGTTGTGCCTGCCGCTCATGCCACGCCTGCTCGCACCACTCGCAGTAACATGCCCTGCGGAAAGCGTCGGGACCGTGCGTCAACGAACCAGGCTTGGTCCTGAATGCCGGGGAGCTGTCAGTCCCATGATTTAATTGGCTCGAACATGAGCTTAGGTCTAGCCGAGCCCCGCCAAATTCCAGACAAAACACAGCGGCAAGTCCCATCTTCTCATCACTCATCATCCTTTGCACTCAACGTCAACCCACTGGGCATGTTTCTCGTACTGTTTGGAGAGCCCAATCTCCATACTTACACAAAGACAAGCTGGACATCTAGACATCTGTAACGCCGCCGCGAAGCGCTATAACGCGAGACGTACCCCACGACGGATTAACATGGGTCGGAACCAACAAGTGATTTCTATCTCCAAACGCACAACCATGTCGGAGCAAGCATTGGAGGTAAGATTTCTCTCTCCCTTAGAAGCCTTACACCCAATAGACAAGAGATCCCAGCGCCCGTCCCTGTCTTTATGGACTCTCAATAATACTAGTACAGGATCGGCAGAAGTTAAGATGCAGGATCGACACGAATACATGGAGTTGGCGTATTTGGCTCGTGGCCTCATCTGGCCTTTTGGCCAGCTCCTATACTCTATTCGCCACAACTGCCGCTCTTCCAATCATTGCTTTCGTTTACTTTCCTGATGGAGTCCGGACTGGAATCCTCATGAACTCATTTGCCCTCCTCGGAGCTGTCGTCGGACAGGTAGTTTTCGGCGTACTAGGCGACTACCTTGGACGGATGTATGCCTACCGGGCGTCCCTCTTTTTCATCATGGTCCCTACGATTTATCTTCTCATGAGCGGCCCCGGTTACAACAATAGTGTGCCCCTTATCACCTTGATTACTACCTGGCGCTTTTTCGCCGGGATAGGCAGTGGAGCTTTATGTAAGTAACATGTCTACGTCTTCACGTGTTCTAAGTGTAGGCTATTCCTGCTAATCCAGCATAGATTCGTAAGGACGCCTTTGCTTTGCTTTATGATTTCATTAAGTTCATCGCCGTCCTAGGTTATCTGCAGTCATCGCGACCGAATGGACTCCATCCGCCTGGCGTGGCCCAGTGGTATTAGCAGTCTTCATCATGCAACCTTTGGGCCAAGCACTTGTCCAACTCGTAGGACTGTTCTCCCTGCTAGGTTGGAGCGAGACACGTCAACTTGAGGTAATGAACTGCGGCCTGAATGTTGAATTAGTCGGCAAGTGTTCCCTTATCTTAGATCGCATCTGGCGTGTCGTTATAGCCGCTGGCCTGGTCCCCATTATTTTCGGCCTAGCAGTTTCTATTTTCGTTCCAGAATCCGGAATGTTCAACCTCGAGGTGAAGGGAAATCCGCTTGTTGCACTGAACGATATCAAGAGAATCTACGGGGATCAGAAGCAGCGAACCATGCATTCGAGCGCGGGAGACGGGTCATTATCTCGTTCCCTTCCGCGGACAGAACCGCCGGAGACCACCGCCAGCTTTTCCCGTCACTCTCTGCACGAATATTTTGTCAAAGATCGGAGCTGGATCCTGTTTCTGGGCATCTCCGCCATGTGTTTTCTCGTCGAGTTAGGTTTCTACGAATTTGGCCTCGACTATGGACGGCTGCTTGCCGACATATGGTCTACCACACCAACGATTCGCATTGACGCTTTGCAGGCTTTGGAGTGTCTCCCAGAGGGAATTTCCTCTATCCCTGGATGGTCTAACGGTCTCCCTGTATGGCAAACAAATTCCAACAATCCCTGCATGACCATTTATGACGTCTTAATCCATCAGTTCAGACGATATATTGCAACAGCCTCAGCCGGATCTCTCCTCGGCGGACTATGTTCAATAATAGTTGTAAACCGCATTCGCCGAAGATCTTTCCTCACCCTCTCGTTTGGTATCACCTCGATCATGTTTCTTGTCACTTGGGCAATCTACTACGTCGCCAACCACAGCTCGCGCAGTCTAGCTACTGTAGTGATGCTTAGTATCAGCCATTTCGTGCTATTAGGTGAGTGTAGCTGCCTACCCTGAATTAGATAATCCCAACGTCTACTGATACAAGCTATATTCCTATAACAGGACCCAGCAGCCTTATGTTTCTCATCCCGGCCGAAGTCTTCCCCACGAGATACCGCTGCGCTTGCTATAGAGGATCGGCGGCGGCTGGAAGTCTTGGAGGTATCTTAGCCGTATTCCTAGCACAAACCACTAGTATCTCCAGGGCAGGTTTTGTGCTTGTGGTGCTTAGTCTAGCAGGAGCTTTTGGCGCGCTCCTATCATACTTCTTCACTCCTGAGACACAGCAGCAGGTAGATGGTAAATTAGTCACGTGCAAGTTGGAGGACATTAGTGTACGACCGCCATGGCATAAGCGGAGGGTGGAATTCAATTTACCGGGATGGTGGCATCCCTTTGCAATTCAAGGATGGTTTGCTATAGCTTGACCTAGTACCCTACAAAGAGCTGGCTGTCCCTGGGATAAGCAGCGCATCTCACTAGCGGGACGAGTTAGACTGGCCAGAGGTGGCGGTGGGGAGGACTGCTATTCCTCCTCAGGACGCCGACATCTGCCGCTTCGTGATGCTATAAAGCGGGCTTCAGAGACTGTGTGCTGACCCAAATCACTTTTGTTTGCGAGCCACACCGAACTTCCATCACTGCCAGTCTCAGGATGAGGGATTGCAATTCATTCCGCACCCTTAATGATGTCTATGACTGAAAGCCGCCGTGCCCTAAGTGTTCCCGTCTCTCCTCTCTATCAGTAAGGCGGTCGTTTGTACGCCACAGCTAACAAGCAAATATATAGACGGAGACACGCTATCTAGTCCAGTCTACTTGTCTAGTATTTAATGCCTTTGAGAAAAAAAAAAGAAAAAAAAAGCCCCCGGCCCAATTGCGCCGCCGACAAGCCTTAAAACACCGGAATCGGACTCAGCGAATAGGGAGCTAAGGAAGCGATGGAACGAAAGCATCGCCGATCTAGTGCAAAGGAATACAGGGAGAAGTGTGGGAGTGGGTGCCAAGGGAGGTGGAGGCCCGCGAAGCAGCGGCAGCAAAGGCCACCCAACAGCGAGACGACGACGCAGCGGCCGCAAGCCAACTCCTCCAGGGAGGAGGGAACCACGACGTGACGAGAGCCCTAATCAGGGAGACGACCAGACAAATCCCCTAGGAGCTATGAGAGCCCCCGACGAAGATTGCCCCGCTAACCAGCGCCACAACATGCGCGTCGGCAAAGAGGAGCTGGGCCAGCGTAGCCGGGACGATGTCGACGCGATTTAGTAGTAAATCGGCGCTCATCATCCCGGCACGAAGGGGCCACGAAGTCTTAATCCGAGCCCCAAAGGAGCAGGAAGAACAGTTCAAGACGAGAGAACCGAGGGACACCATCAAGGCGGTAAATAACGCACTCAGCGTTAACGAAGCGATAGCGGCGCAACGCCTACCCTCCGGGAACATAATTATTACGTTCCAAGAGGACGTGAAACACTATAAAACTACGGAGCTATGGGTAGAGGGAGATAGTGAAGAGTGGCTCCTCGCTCAGAATCAGGGCTCCTCGTTCGATTCGTCTCGTGGCGAAGGCACCCCATCCCTTTCCTGACGAGGGCTTCAACTCGAATGGCGCGTTGCCAGGCATCGGAAGCTGGCGATAGGCTACACAGGGCAAGTCAGGTACAGGACGACAAGGCTGATCTTGGCAACTAACAAATGATCCAGGACCATGGTCGTCGTTGCATACAGAGCAACAATTCAATGCTGAAAGTTTTCAGTCTCATAGGGGAACAACCTGGCTGGAATGAACAGATCAAGTGGAGTGGGAGAGAATTTGCAGGCTTGTATAGATCCGCGTCGGTGCCAGTGAGCCTCGTCGATTGGTGCCAGCTCATCCACGAGGCGACAGCGCCAACCTCGTCGACCGAGTTTACCCCTGGCGAATCCTGTCACGGCGCAACTTCGCAGGAAGAAATATGGGGCCTACTCCAAGCCGTCCTTCGCCTCGCAATCGCCGCACTGGGTTGATTTCTCCTCCACTCAACCTACCAATCTAGGCCACTCTAGTTAGACACCTAAAGTAGATCGCCACCAAAACATACGCCATCCTAACCCCCGTTACGATAACTTCCGAACGCCCACGCAAACGCCGCAAACTCAGATGTAATTCCAACGCCCTTGAAATTGCCAAAATCCAAGCGTCGTTCCTCAAGGCTCTTTTGGGCAAACCGCTTGCGGTTCGCGTCTCCTGTCCCAAACTCGGTCCCTCGGTTGTTAAAAACGTACATGCGGGATCCAATAAGAGGCGGCTAGGCGCAGCTAGAGGACCCACCTTTGGTGGTCAATCTCTGACCACCAAAAATGGGTCCAGTCATCGCCGGCTCAACCGTGCGCAAACTGCAAGCGGCTTGCCGTAAAAAGAGCCTTGGGGAACGAAGCCTAAATGTGAAAGGAAAATTTATTATTTTCAGGTGCTCGAATCATTCATAGGCACAGGAGATGCAAACCGCAAGCGGTTTGCGGTTCGAAGGAGCGTGGATGATCTGTAGAGGAGTTTCGAGGTCAAATGGGCCACATCGGGCACCTGATACCCGGATCCTGACCGCAAGAGTATAGTTACGAGCCACGAGGGCACTGCAAAACGTGGGCACGTGAGAGCCGTCTCTAGCACTCCTTGGAAGGAGAGTGATCATTAAAACCGGTCCGGGGCGAGGGGTTATTCGATATGTTATCCATGCTAACGCGTGGGCGAGACATGGTAGCACACATATCACGTCTAGATGCCCGCCAGGAGAACCCTCAAGAAAGTTTCCTTCGGCATGGCGCCGTTATGATCTGAGACTTGACTACTTCTGGCTGGAAACAGTTTGGTAGCCCGCACGGCGCTTGCAGTGGCCAAGTACCGAAACAGCATTTCAACTTGCCATATCCAGATCGGCGCTGCAACTTCCCGCAGCTCCACCGGGGGAGGAACGCGGTACGGAGGCCGGACCCTTGGGGGGTGCTTCGCGGGGTTCTGCATCCATTCGCAACATTGGAACTCTGAGTAGTGCACAGGACCGCGGGGGGTAGCTTGACACCATTGACTCGAGCGGATGAGAGGCAATTCCATCGGCCAATAAGCTGCTCGGTGTGACGGTTCCCATGCCGCAGGGGCAGGGTAAGCATCGGCAAAAGTAGGAAAAAGAACTTAGTTTGCAAGGGACACTAGTGACAAGGCTGAAATACCCCACAGATAGGTACCCTTGCACTGTGGGACAAGCAGCCACCTTCCCCAAACATTGCAGGGTATCTGTCAATGGGGCGGATTAATTGGTGCAGAGCCGCAGTTCGAATGAGGCGCTTGGTAATGACTGTCCAGCTGCATGACGCCCGGGATAGGAAGGAAAGCCGCCGGGCCGTCCACCGCTGTGTTCCACTCAAGTGTATTGACTCCCAAAGTCCTGTTGCGGAGTCAACGAAATTGACAATCGGACCCGGCCTGGGATGGCTGGTATATCTTCCTGCTGCTCCCTTCAAGGCTCCCAGAGGCGAAAGCTTCGACTGCTAGTCTAAATCGATATGTCACCAGCAAAATGTTCAAATTGGTCCGAGTGTGGCTAGGCGGTTTCAATCAGCTGTCACGAGGCCAGATGTACGTCATCCGGCCGATCTCATTGGTCAGAGTCCTGTCCATCTGCTTCCGACGTACCTACCTACCTTAAGTGGAAGGGCAAAGTGGAGTGCATCAGACGAACAATCCCTACCTACATCTACATGTCAAGTCAACCTTTCCCGGCGCCAATCTCTCGACAGATCAGGCTATCGTTTCGCTAGTTGTACAGTACATTGTATGCAACAGTTCTAGGAATACTGCCCCACGTCCTGCGATGGCTAGTGGACAGAACAGCCCGATTGAAGTCGGCTTGGAAATCGAAGTGTTTGATTGCGCGGTGTGCAGGTCGGAGTCGGACCACAGCGATGGCAACTGCCGAAGGCCGGGAAATTCGCTGGAAGGTCGCGTCCACATCTCCGCAAAATCACCACTCCAGTTCACGAGCCTGGAGGTTTTGTTCCAAGGTAAGTCGGAGACCATATTCACCGGTACACGGGCTGCTAATTCATAATATCTAGGATCACAGTCAACTAGAGTTTTGGTTTACCGTTCGGAAGACAACCAACTCATCTCATACCCATCAAACCCTCACGTGCACAGCATAGCAACTATGAGAGCCACAGACCTCGTTGGTGGACACACCTCTGCATTGCAACATACGCCATGCTAACGTTAAGTGTCACCAGTTCCTTGACAGCAATTGCTGTGGGCCGCTTCATTCCATCGAGGAGCATGAAGCCAAGGACGGATGGAAACGCTACACCTTCCCCTTCTCCTTCGTTGTTCCCTCGGGGACCGAATATCCCAACCCCGAGAAACCACCTCTGTGTCAGATTCTGCCGCCGTCCTTCGCTATGATATCGAATTCGAGACACTTCGACGCCTTTCAATACCCTGCATTGTCCATAACCTACAACCTTCATGCTCTCGTTCATTACCGCCCCAAGCACGATGCAGATACGGCGGCACCTAGTGAGGTCAAGGCGACAAAAGAGATCCAGTATCTTCCTTATTCTGAGGTCCAACCGCCAACGCATACAGAGAGCTTCCCTGGAGAGTTCATCTTGAGCGCCGCAACGCCAATTTTGAAGCATGCATTCGGCGGTCACCTCGGGTCTATCGCTATGAGTGCCTCGGAGCCGCTTCCACTTATTTATTTGGCACCCACAACTGCCGCGTCAACGGAATGCACACTTTCACTGATGGTCTATCCTATATCATTGCCAGCACAGCGCCTGCAGAAATTATCCCTCGGGGTAAAGCCGGCCATTTTGGCGAGGACTTTCTACTCCGCTGAGCCGATCTCGTGCATGCCGAAGCAGACGGACCCATCGCAGGGGTTGCTCCGGCTTCACGACAAAGTCATAAAACTCTAAGAACAACGATTCTCGCAGCTGGAGTGGGAGTATAGCCATCCAAGTATCATCAACGATAACTCCCCTAGATGCGAAGCTTTGATGAGGGACGGCGGCCGACAAAGCATTTCTAACAGTTCCACAACTTCGTCCGCAAGTGGTGGATTGTCATTGCGGCAATCTGGCTCCTTCGACACGCCGGCTGAAGGCGAGGACGCCTTGTGGCGGGCGTCGGTCCAGATCTCCATCAAGCCACCAGAGACCTTGCTGCCGGCATTTTGCAGTATTTTTATCGCGAGGTCATATTCACTGCTCTTTCGCATAAGACTCATTGGCGCTTACGCAAAGAAAATCGATTTGGAGATCCCGCTTCAGACGGTTTATATACGGCCGTCTCAGCCTAGCGCGACCACGATGCCCCGGCAAGAGTTTGGTCCTTGCGTAGGCCCAGGTGCTCTTCTCGTACAACAGGACGTAGGTTTCCCTCCCGGGTTGTCTAGCAGGCCTCTAACCAGGCATACATAGATATTACCTGCATACCGGAATAAGGGGTAAAGCTGCGGCCTACGATGCGATCCGGGACATCGTCACATGGACTTATCGTGGGGGAGTGGTAGCTATAGGGGGGGTCCAACAAAGGGTCGGCAGTTTCTCGGGCGGCATGTTTGTTCTCTAAGTCGCGATGGCTATGCATCCCGATAGCCTCGCGTGGGTTGTTGCCGGCACAGTGTGGCTGGTGGTGGGGGTACCGGAGGCTGCTGAAGGCAACGCAACTCGGTTTCGAGGGCTTTTAGCTTACTGGGGAGTCACCTTTATCGGAAGTGGAATCTGGCAGTCCAGTTTCCTTATTGGTAGATGTGGAAACGTTTGCGTGGTTGGCAGTCATTAAGGCAGTTCGAGGCTCGACCTGGCGCTCGGCCGTGGGATTCTAAATGCAGTCAACCGGCAGCTAGCCCACCACAACCTCCAACTTGCTATTCTTCTCTGGCTTTCAGTTCGGCGCACCTAGGCGGATTTCCAGATTGCCACTATAGAAGGACCCGCGAGTAGGGGCAAAGTTGCGTCTCATCCTTCAATACTTGCCCTTTCTAGAATGACCTAGCGTAGCTGTGCCGTGGTATGAAGACCTGGAGAGGAAACTCGTCGAAGAAATCGTCTGATCGCAGCGGTGACACGCTTCTTTCCAACTTTACACAATCTTGGACGAGGGAGAATATGCATAAATCGATCATTATGCAGCGACGCAGAAACCAGGTACTCCGTACTTCGGATTATAGCGCAGGAACGGTCTCGGACTTGACATTCTAAATGTGCATTGCTACGCCGGGTTTAACGATGGCTGCCGCCGCTGATATGTCTCCTTTCAGGCCACTAGCTCCCGGAGATAGTGCTACAGCTCTTGCCAAAAATGGTCGGGAGCAGTGACACATCCAAAAATGACTGCATCAGGCTTAGAGTGGCCCGCCTCCTTGTGTGTGAATGCTGACGTCATCCTAATTACTCTCATTATTGATACTGTGGGCAACCTTTTCAATACCCACTGCTCTGACTGATTGATCGTTCCTTGAGGTATGATTAAAACTTGGTGTAGCACTCTCCTCTTCTTGTAGGATGATACTGAACCTCTCTGCTACTTTACACCACATTGACATGGTGCGCCCAGCTTTCACAATCTTGACACTCCCACATATTATTTTCGCCTAGAAGTCCTGTGGCCTACAGTAGCCGAAGAAACCGTCGCTATGTCGGCTCAAAGTCCTCCTCAAGTACGTCAGCGAAACGATCCTTCCGCCGAATCTCCACCGGACGGTGGATATGGATGGATCGTTGTTTGCTCGTGCTTCGTGTTTAACTGCTTCACTTGGGGCGTGACAGCTGTTAGTCTCTGCCCGCTGACACACCTACTTCACGACGATCCGTGCTGACCTACTCCTCGTCTTACGGCATTTATCTCTCCCAGTATCTGTCTTCGGGGCTTTTCCCCGAGGCATCTTCCATGGACTACGGATTTGTCGGGGGGTTCAACTTTGCATTCGCCATGCTAGTCGCGCCTCTGGTAACAGTCCTCACGTGAGAATTCGGAAAGAAGTGGACTTTGTCGATTGGCTCTGTGATTATAACTTGGCAGATCTCATTCGAATCTATCCGTTCCGAGCGGCCATCAGCAGCTGATCTACTCTCGCTGATGAGTTTTTTCGACCGCCAGGGAATCCCGGATTGGCTTCTGCGATCGCCTCACGACGTTGTAAATCAGGACAGCATTACAAACGAGTCTGAAGGCGATGTGAGCGAAGACAGTGAGAGCGAAGACGATGACGACAGCGATGTTTCTAGCGCTAGCGATGCTTCCGAGGACTCAGCTGCGCAGACCTTTGAGGAGGACCTAGCGATCCTTCGAAACTACTGCCTCATATCCTTGAACAAGACAGGAGATGTCTTTGAAATGCACAACCTTGTGCAACTAGCTATGAGGAAATGGTTGAGCGTCGATAGTCGCCAAGATCTTTCATCGACGAGAACCAGCTGGACCAAACAGCCCAATACCTCAACTTCTCCAAGGTAGAGATACAAGATCCTGCCGCCATCGAGCGGCCGACTGAATCGGGCCTTCTCCCGAAGAATGTGCTCGCCTCGCTCGTGGCACGCCAGTCACCGACGAAATATTGGATGCCATCTGCAAGACGCACCTCGAAATCAACCTGCTCGACGGATCTTTACACAGTACATTTGGGAGGACTTGAACTGGTCCTTCACCTTGCACGTCACCTATGTACGACAAAATGAATCTGACCATATACTATTCGACCAAGAGCCTACCTCCCCAGATGGATGGATGCACGACCGATTTAGGGCAAGAACCTCGCTCTGCTGAGACGCGATTGGCACGCAAACCAGACCCCCGGTCCCTTCCTGCCAGTAAGGCAGGGAACTCGGCTCTATAGTCGTAGTGAAACTCCCTCATAGGTATGAGAAGATGGGCCATCTTATTCCGGAATTTCTACCACTCCCGTCTTTCTTTTTTGGGTGTCTTTTAACTGTTCGTGTGAAACCGCATCCTCAGCAGAGCGAGGCCCTCGCCCCAATGGATCATTGGTTCCATCCATCTAAAGACTTAGATTCTTGTGCGAGGAGTGTATAGCTGGATGCGGACCGGTGGACTAGGTAGATGGAAGGTATGTAAATCGCAGGCAACTGAGAAATTCAACGAAGCAGTCTGACTGCGGACGCATTCTAATCGAAGGAAATGAATTAGGCCAGTCTTCGTTGACACTCTCTGTAAGATCTCGCAGGGGTGCGAAGATCGGAGTCTAGTGAAGACTGTTGAAAGAATGCTGAGAGCTTCATACCCCACCCCCGCACGAGCTGAATATTCTCTCACAAACAGCTTTACGACAACACATCTGCTTGACCACCGGCGATGGTACTCGCATCAGACAGCCATGCGTGTTGTGCTGAGTTTCTGCAACAACTTACTGCCTTCGTAAAACCTTTCAACCATGAATGCCTTGGAAATCACAGGGAAACTACAGAAGCGGTTCATAGGGGATGCCGTACTGCTCCACCTGCTCGATCCGGTGCGGGGCAGCCCCACTGCATACGGACTCGACCGTCATCCCCACGATCCTGATGTGTCGAGGGAGATTCTCCTCAAACGGAAATTCCTCGACTCTGTAGCCCTGCTAGCCTCGACGGACAAGGATGGAGACCGAGTATCAGCGGCGGCTATTGAAGAAGGAGCCCCTGAGGGAACAACGGTTCGCATTGCCAGCAATGCTGGGGTGTGCGATTCAACGCTGTCTTGTCTTCAGGATTTGGTGTCGGACCTCAACAAGTTGTCTGCTACGGGTAAAGCAATATCTTCTGCCGACGAAGACAACGGCTGATATCTGTACTAGCCGTACGACCGGAAGTTACAACAGAAATCTTGATCAAAATCATCAGTCTCGATATAGAGAAGATCCGTCACTACTTTACGAAGCTCCGGACCGTCCAGTCGGAAACCTTTGATATCGAAAAGATCTTGCCGCAACTAGCTTCGGCATTCGAGCCCGTTGAAGGGCAACAATTCTTTTCATGGGTGAAAAACCTCGCTGTAATAACAGCAGTCTCAGCAGATGCGCCACCTTCGGATCTGCTGCCTCACATCATGTGGGCCGAGAAAGCAAAATGGAAATACTTGACCTACCTTGAAGCAGTCTTTTCCATTCAAGGCACTCAATTGCCGCAATGGATATACAACATATACAAGCTGGGTAGGTACGCAGTTGCATCGAGAGCGTTGTGTCAACTCGCGGTGGAATATCCCGCATTGTTCTGTCCCATGCAGATAGAAACCGTTCATTCTCCCGCGAAGCTCCTCTTTTCGACGCCGAGTACTGAACGGCCACTGAGTCAAGTCCTTCGCAGAGTTGTGGGAAATCGTGAGGAAGAGCTTGCGAACAGACTGGCTACGGTCTGGAGTGTTTCGAACCCCGAAGTGCGCTTCCGTCGGGCCTGTCATCTCCGCCTGGCTGTGCATGCTGAAATGCAACTTATCGGCCTTTACGATCAAAACCCCGAGCTGACACCTTCCTTCCGGTTCATTGGTTTGAGCAAGAAAAGTTGCTACTTGTGCCAAAGATTTCTCCTGGGCCATCCCTCATCCTTCACAGTCTCTTCCTGCCACCAGAAATTATATCTATCGTGGAGACCACCACCCTCGGCAAAGGCGAAAACATACAAAGCGTATAAGTCGATAGTCACCAACCTCTGTGAATCGATGGAGTCGACAGCGCGACAGGAGTTGCAGAGCCGATTGGGTAGTTGCCGATCTATTCCACCGGATTCAACGGCTGGGGTGTCTCTGTCGGGCTTGACAGACTACACCACGATGAGACCCGAGGGTGTCTTAGTGATCTCCCCCGAATCCCCGTCAATGGACGTATCTGGTTCTGAAGACCACGAAACGGCAGGAGCGTCTTCAAGTCTGGACAACAACCTCTCTTAATGGCGATGTTGCATTGGGGCCAGTGCAATCATCAGGTGGCGATAAACGTCCCATGCCCTCGCTTGTTTTCAACGTTGTGCGAGCTGATGATATCAACCGGCGGGACCTTATCTCTCTCCAGGACGTAGAAGATGCCGCTCAGAAGCCATCGTGGGGAATTTTTGTTCAGATTCTACGTGATAGTAACCAATTTGGTGTTTGCTACGATGTGGAAAAGGAGTTTCTTACTGTCAATAACTCGCTGCGGATTGGAAACGAGCGTCAGTTTCGCGCTTGCTTGCAATACTTGCGGAACTCAGGTTGCCACAATGCGGATGTCACAAGTAAGGTCTTACACATCGCTCGACCAGAAGACTAGTGTACCTACGTGAGATCGCTGAATAGAGGAATAGTGGCGCTCAAGCTTTAGTTTAATCCACTGGGATCTTCCGAGAAGAGCACAGGAAGGGGCTTTTGTTCCTTAACAAGCACCTGACCCCATCTCCGGTTTTAGTCTCTTGCCAGATTCCAGGGACACTGTTCCGTCATGCCCTTGCAATATTGAGTCACTCAAACGGGCACATTGTCCACCTGGACTTACATTATTTGTGTATTCGTGATCTTTCCGATCATCGCGAGTAAAAGATTACTGCTAGTCTGCTTACGCTTCCTACACTTATTCCATAATATGTACTTCGCTTACACTTGGATCTCTTGGATGATTACTCCAGCTCAAGTCTGCGCCTGGGTCATATTTCTAGCTATAAATTCTGTGCCAGGAGCAACTAGAAGCACACCTACATAACTGACCTTACTTAACCTGCCGCCGCTATTTCTTGGAGGAACGGCTAGTCCTCCTTCGGTGTCATTAATCAGCATTAAAAAATCAGAAAGAAGCAGGCTTCAACTATAACCTCTCATAGATTACTTCGAGGCCTAGACCGCCCTGGGCACTGGACAGATTTGAAAGCGATAACGGTGGCACATTAAGACAAGTATAGTTCCTCGAAATAAAAGGCTTTCGAACTGTAAATAGATTATATGAATGATCAGCCAAGCCGTCTTCCCCAGGAAGCCATACCCATCGAATTCACCATCACATCTATCCCTGAGAGCTGGAAGGCCGCACACTGGCTCTGCCATCTACTGCTGAACAAAAAGAACTAATCCGGCTTTTCCAGATTGTCACAGCTACAGTTGAGTAATGCGTTCTCCTGTTTGAATTTCCCCGAGAAGTTTGCCCCTGCCTTGTTTCAATACCATTTTTGGTGGCCAGAATAGCGGATTTGTGAGAGATAGCATCCAGTATGGAGTGGTTTGTTGTAAAATATAGGCGCTATGGAAGGCAGCAGTGATGATATGCGCAACAGTCCCACAAACAGCAAAGCCGGACATGTCAACCCACTTGAACTCGCACCTCTCTCCAGCGGAGACAGTTCAAACGTAGATCATTCAAACTAGGCTTGTATAAAATGCACTCCGTCTCTTTACTATACCATTCAGCAGTTCTCTGCTTTACACTCTCCCCTCGACCCCCCAATACAGCGCCCACGTCCTTCCCCTGCAATTATCTCTTGACAGCCAACTTTCAACCACAGAATCTGATCGCTCAGACTTCATCCGGTCCTGTGTCATTCATTTTCTCACCTCTTTACCACGTCGCTTCGGCTGGACACTATCCCAGGTTGCTGCTAGACCCTATATGCTTTTTTCCCAAGAGGATGGGTACTGTTAAGAAGAGATCGATGCAGCTTATTACCGTAGCTGACCGTTCTGGTGGTAATACATGATGAGATCATAAGCAAGCAAGCGTTCTCTTTCAAGCAGCGTTTTCGTTTCTCCACGGTCCAGTAGTCCCCGGTGTGCGGATATTATTTCCAGGACAACGTCCCTTAAGCCCCTATCAACATCGATGGTAGAGGTATAAACCTCGCTAACTGCCTCAAGGAAGTCATTGGTGTCCCAACATTGAAGCGCAAGAGTCCTGAATTTGCTTAGGGCGAGGCCCTTGAGACCACCAATTATGTATTTCTCAGCAAGTGCGTAGACCTTGGCATGGAGAAGAAGGTCAGAGGATCTTATATCGTTGTCCTGAGACTGGTTGCAAGGTTGGCGTAGACAGTCGGAAGTTTGATTCTCTGACGACTGAGAAAGTTGGTTGATATCATATGAATGTCGATGATCAAGGTGGTAGAAGTATTAAATCATCATCTCGACGACAGAAGGTTCACCATCGGGAAGGGAAATGACGCCATCGGAAGTTTCCTGTGAGGAAGTTTGCGTTAGCGCTAAAAGCTTTGAGAGTATGGACCGATATGAATACCTTGAAGGAGTGCCGGCACGCGGCAGCCAAGAAGTCAGAGCGGGGACAGACGATAGCACGATGGACGCGATACTCCTTGGCTGTGGAAGAAATAGTGAGATCTGAGTACATTCCGGTAGAGTAGAGGCTGGTAGAGTTTTAGACTGGTGAAGTTGCGATACAGGAGGGAAACTTGCGTCTCAAGGGACCTATAGAGGTCTTGCTGTGGCTGAGCGACGGTCACCATGTCAGGTTCAACTTGAATGGTAGCAGGGGCAGGAGTCGACACGCGAACTGGGCAGTCGGGCTCTTGGGGCTGAAAGAGTTCTGGGAAGGCACGCATGGCGAAGTAGGACGAGTCAAATATGTTATCCTTCTGCAAGGATCGTAGGATGGTGATTAGTCGTTCGGTCGAGAAGCCGGGAACCCAGAGATTGTGTTGGTGGACAAGGAATGCGATGGGTTTTCGCTGGCGTAGCCATGCATTGTCCAAGTTGGAGAAGAGGGCTCTGCAATTGGAGTCGCGATAAAGTCTAATTCGTTCGGGCCTGGAGGGTTCTGCGTATACGCTACGATTCTGGTTGTTTGGGCGTGGCATCTCTGCTGTCAGAAGCTGTCTTCCAACTCGACGTTTCCACGGCTGCACGTGCCAGGTGGGGTCTCGGCCAATGGCACTAGCCTTGAGTCGGCGCACTGACATTTGGTCGACATCCCGGTAGCTGGCGAGCGGCTGGCTTTTGATTTGTCCAGCACCAAAGGATGGGCTCAATCACACATTGTGGGCGCGTGCAATGAATAATAGTGCCCCTAATATTTGCGATTCTCTTCTTCTAGTCCCATTTGCTACTGGTCACTGCTTGCGTCTTGACAGACTACTTGCTCACGTCCTCCCAGCAGTATCGCACTACGGAGTGGCTCGCCTCCACATGCCGAGAACCCAACTTTGACGCCGAACTTCACGATCAAGATGGACACGAGGCTAGCCGGTTCAGTTCCCAGCTCAAGTGCGAGCGACCTTGGAACTCCAGCTCTACACCTAGCCCTCAACAGCACAAGGCTAGGATTTGGGGCGACGCAATGCTGCCGACGACTCCAACGTCGGACACGGCAGGCTACCTGCCCCTCGCGACCCAAGATGGGCGAGACATCAACAGGAAATACTGATAGGACCCCGACATTCACAACCCAAAGTCGGAGAAGCATCAGCCATAGCCCGATCATGACCCCAGTTCAAGAGCGCGCGGCCGCAGAAGAAGCCCTAGAATCGGTTAGCAGAGTTCCACAACCATAAAAGCCTGTCCGTATTATTGCCCTAGGGAACAGCAAAAGAGGCTTATTGCCTAAGGATATATACGGCCTCTATCGTGAGATCAGGCAGCGGATGAACATGAGCTCTGTGCCGGCTCCTGTCATGGTCACTGCGCGCATGTAGAAGAGAAGTGGACCTGGTGCGACCGCCCGACAACATCGCGAGACAGGATAGTAACGCGAATGTGGGCAAAGGCGGTGAGAGCAATAACCGCGAGAGCGAAGACGACAACGACAGCGATGCTTCTGGTGCTAGCGATGCTTCTGATGATTCAGCTGTGCATGCCTTTGGGGACAACCTAGCGGTACTTCGAAACTACTGCCTTATATGCTTGAACAAGACAGGGGACATCTTTGAAATGCACAATCTTGTGCAACTAGCTATTAGGAAGTGGTTGAGCGTTAGAAACAGAACAGAGATGTTTAAGGAACAATTTGTAAGTCGATTAAAGCATGGATTCCCGACAGAAAATTACAGCAATTGGGCCACATGTGAAGCACTGTTTGCACATGTGGAAAATGCGATTGATCACCGTCCGATAGATGGAAAACCGCTAGAGGAGTGTGCGCAGGTCCTATACAATGGCAGCTGGTATGCACTAGAGAGTAAGCAGGCTGACATCCGCTGACCGCTTGGTCCAGCCTCGCAACGTCGGTGGGCGGGCTCTGCTTGGAGCTATCACCCGAGAAGTTGCTCGCCTGCCGGTGTCTCGCTCCTAGCCGCCTCCTGCTCCTCTTGCTCTCGAGCTGTAATGTGACCAAGCAGCAATCCAGCAATTTCCGTGTACTCCCTCTCTACTGCATAGTCCGAAGCCGTCATATCAAACTCGCCCTGCTTATAGGGGTCAGCCCCATGTTTCAAAAGCAATTGCGCGCATTCGATGTTGTTATAAAGAACGGCCATGATAAGCGGCGTATCGCCAAACTCGTTCTTATTGTTAATAGAACCTGAACAGGGTTCCTGTAGTTCAGGACAATCCCCTAGGAGGAGCTTTAAAAGCCTACCGCCCTCTGTTGAGGATCCAGCTGGCCTGGTGTCGCCTGCTAGGAGATGGAATGGTGTATCTCCTAACTGATCACATCGGAACGGGCTGGTACCAGTACCTAGTAAAAGCTTCACGATATCTTTCTTGCTATCCCGGAACCGTTCTTGAGGTGTCCGGAGCACAAAACGGAGTATTGTATCGCCCCCACCCGGAGTAAGAGGAGTAAGAGGAATATTAAATCCGATATTACAATTTGAATTAGAATCTAAGGAAACGGCAATCGAATCAACTTGATTTCGATTCCAGCGACCGGCGGCTTGAAAATCAGGGAGGCAGAACAAGCCGCGCGGCTGCTGAGCAGGACAGGAAAGTACGTATTTACGGCAGAGAAGGGACTTGCTGACGGCAGAAAAAGTACGTACTTACAGGCAGAAAGGGTACGTACTGGCCGGCAGAAAAGGTACGTACTGGCCGGAAGAGAGGATACGTACTGACCGGCAGAAAAGATACGTACTGACCGGCAGAAAAAGGTACGTACTGCTCCATCGTGGAATGCAAGCCAAAACGACAGCGCCATGCTGGACAATGGCAGCCACATGCGACTCGGTTCAATGTCCTTCGCAACTCTGATCGGTGCTTACGTGAAAATGCTACAGTCAATCAGGTCGATTCTACCAACGACCACACGTCGATAACCATAACCACACCATACTTGAGGTCAATCTCTACAGGTTGGCGGCATGCTCGGCCGTCTCACGTTCTTCGCGTTGGGGATGGTCAGATCTTGGATTGCTTGCAATGTTAAAGTTGGCGTTGTGTCCGCGCCGCAAGAAATCGGGTCGCCACACTTTTACCATCCCAATTAATACAGGAGTGAGTTCGAGGCAGAGTCCTGCCTTTTCCCTTTTTCAATCCGCCTTGTGTATGATTTTCAATTAACGGGGCTATGAATCCTATTGAGGATAATAAAGACAACGACTCTAATTCCAGCCGACTGACAATCTATAGAGGTAGTAAAATTCAAATATCCACAGGACTGGGGTGGTTAACATCATCACCAAAAAGAAATGCCAAACGCAGCTAGCAACAGATAACACGTAGCGACCGCAGAGCCTCGCCCACGTGACCCGCCTGCGTCCCTCAGAGCACCAAGTCAGGGTGGCCCATGCTGCGCTTCGAAGGCGATCAGCGCGTCCGTCCCGAGGAAATTCTTTCGTGGTTTCCAGGTCAGTCTTTGCCAGTGCGCCCATTTCACGCGGACTTGCCAGCCTCTTCCACGTCTTCTGCGCTCTACAATCTCCTCGATCTCATACTCCGCTCCGGATTCTGTCAACGGCGGGGCTTGGACGTCATTTTCCGTCGGCGAACGTAGAGGATTCTCAGCGAGAGGTGATTCACCACTGAGAATACGACCTAGCGTCGAGTTGCGCTGCCTGGCCGGCGCATCAGACGTGTAACCAGAATGTGGGTTGCCTAGCACTGCAGGTCTGCATCTCGAGCAATAGAGGTCTTGCTTGAACCGTAGCTGAAATATCGTCGCACCGTCCACTTTCGCTTTTCTAACATCTGCTGTCTGAGATAACCATTCTGCAAACTTTGCAGCTAGTGCTCCGACTGACTCTGAAGTTTGGGTCTGGACTTGTTGTAACCCGGTGTTCTCGGAGTCAGAACCGGTCTGCCCATCGGCGGCTGTCGTGTGGCTAGGGTCCGGTGGGTTTACCCTACGCCGCCTCGGTGGCCGAGCAACCCAGTCGTTGCTGCTATCCTCGGCAGAACTGCAAGTATCCTCCGTGTCTTGTTGGTAAAGCCTTCTTTCACGTTGAGAGTCCACCCTACGGCGTTTGCGCCGCGGTGGGAGTTTGCTCTTATTTGCAAGAGCTTGCTGCACGCCGTCGGCGTCGCCATTATCGCCATGGACGTCGAAAGAGCCAACGTAATCGCGGATGCCGTGGCGGGCCGCAAGACTCCTAGGAGCCCCATTCCGCTTACGGGGAGGCGAGAAGGCTTGATCATCGCGGTCGCCTCTGCTCACTGAGACAAGAGCTGGCCTGCTCTCTCGATGGGTCCCAATCTTCGGCCGTGGGCGAGGTAAGGAAGAATGCTTTGGACTAGGCAAAGGTGAAGACTCCACATTCGGTGGCGTCGTGTGGGCTATTTTCATAGCGGCCTCGCTGCGCGCAGTTTCTCGAAAGGAGGACGTCTGTTCTGCCTCGGACGTGCTATCTGATGAGCCCGGCTTGTCTTGCTGTACGGCTCTGCCCAACCCAGGCAGTCGCCACGGCTCTGCTATGGCAGGGGTCGCCAGGAAGACCCGCTGGAACTGCATGCCCGCTGATGGCCGAGCTGAGAGCGATGCCGTGCGCGGCTGCGGGGTGCCTGAGGCGAGGACGGAAACTTCTCGTCCCACTTCTCGGCCCGAGAGGCAGAATCGGTATACGATGGGCTCTCGCGCGTCCGAGACTTCTCTCTGGGTGATGCGGGAGACCTAGAATCGCGGTCCGATTCAGACCCGTACAGGCCTGACTAGCTCTTTGTTGAATTGGGTTGCTGTGTCTCGACGATTGGCACCATGCGCAGCATCGGTAGCTTGCGCGCGGCATTCTCCAAATAGAATCATCTACGTCATGTGTTGAACCAGGCTCCAAAGGCGTGGGTGAGGACGGAATCCAAGGCGAAAATGGTAGTGCAGAAGCCGCGGCGTCCACTGCGCCAGGCTGTTGTGATTGGCTTGACGTTACTGCATGACTTAGAGCCGCGAAAGGCGGCTTTTTTGAGCCGTCTTGGACACGCTCAGCAGCGAGGTCAGGACGTACAGCGGCAATTGGCAGCGGCTCGGGTTTCTGGTTGTCCGAGCTGGCCGTCTCGGTCACTGCTGGCTCTCTCAAGCCACTACCGCCGCAGGAAGAATTAAAGCTCTTGCCTGCTTAGCAATGTCAGCACAACATGTTACCGAAGAAAACGTAGAGTATTTGTCTACGAACTAGGATCAGCAACGCTGTCCGCTTGTATTTCGGGTGTGACGAGTGGGCGGAGCTCGTCGACTTGCGGAATTGATGTGTGGGATCGACCCTCGCCGAAATCGCTGTAATCGGACTCGCTATCGCTAGATATCTCGATCACATTGGCCATAGGGGGTGCCGGAGAACCGCGCTGGCTGTTGTGTCCGTCTTGTCGCAGCTTTTCTTGGTCTCCAGGCGAGGCAATTGGGACGCCTTTACCCCGAGGGCAAAGGCTTTGGCTCATGGGCTTCCCGCTTGGCAGCGGAGGAGGACCAAAAAAGTGTTGATTATCAAGAGAGATGTTTGCCATCTTATTGCGAGCGTGGGGACAGCTGAACTGCGGAAGGGACAAAAGTTCGAGCTAGGTCTCGTGACGAGCGTTTAGTACGTAGCAGCCGTCTTGAACACGGTCGCCGGGAGGAGGAGCGAAATTTAAATGCGTAGAGCAGGAGAGTGGGTGCGATAGCTCAGTAGCAAAGAGCCCAGTCCCGTGTCCCACTTTATCCATCCCATCGATTGCAGCGAGAAACGTGTTCAGCTACAGACTCTCCTCTATGGTCGTCAGAGACCACCGGAGCGCAGCACTACACCCTCGTATTTCAGCCAACCATGCAACTGCCGATTCGGAGGAGAAGAATCCGGGAAGAGTTGGGAGGCGGAGTCGAACGCATGTGAGCGAGATTTCGTCCTTTCATTGGTGGTGTCGGACACGAGATGGCAAGGGAGAGAGACATGCTAATGCGAAGTGTGACGATGTGGACCCCTATCACATTGGCTAAGCCGTGCTGGGTGATCTCCGGGGACGCCGCAGAGCATGGGGCTTCAATGAAAGGGCCAGAATTTGCGGCGAGGGCGACGATACCTTTGTATCTGCCTCGACGAGCCGAGCCGGTCATGGATTGTCCTTATTGTCCGCGCAGGGTTGTACGCCGTTGCTTTGATGCATGGCATGATAGGGAGGACGCCGTCCTCGGATCTGCCTTGCCTTTGTTTGCCTCCGCCGCGACCGATACCCTCCAGGTGTTACCCGAGGCTGATCCCAATTCTATTGCTCCGCCATGGTCGCTTCTCCGCGACCTCGTCTCGGGCTTCTCTCAGCCGCCGTCACGTCTACATCCTGGACCGTTGGAGCACTGGTCGAATCAGATGACCACCCTTGACCCAGTGTGACGGCCCCTTGCGTAGTCCGACGCAGCTAAAACCAGAAGTCGGTCCGACTATAGCCAACAAGACACCTTACCCGCGGAGGAAAGACATCTTGAGCAAAGCCAAGGTATGCTAAGGGGGGGGGGAGGCCTCCTGCTGTCGTGTTCGTACCGGTGTGTCCCAAAGTGCGGCATTCTTGTGTCTGGACCAGGCAACGTTGCGTCCCCAGCAAGGATCGCACCCAGGCAGACACGGAGTTGCGTCTCACGGACGAACGGAAGGATGTTTCGGGGACAGGGCTCGTTAGGTAGGGAGAAATGGAGTTGCCGCAGTGATCATTGGTATAGCGAGAGATCCGTGGTTGTCGCTCGCCACTCGACGCAGAAATGGTCAAAGAGTAGGGTGTCAGTCAGGTCAAGTCGCCTCGTAATCGAGGTCGAATTGGAGACGGCCGGCGCAGTCGCGAAATTCAGACAGGAAGCGGTGGCACAAAAGATCCAGAGGTATGGAATGTCCGGCGATGCCACGGTGCGACGAGGATACACAGGGCTAGAAAGGGGCGGCAACGAGAACGAGGAGGTCGTTGGAGAGAATGAGGCAGAAGCCCTGCCGACACCGAGCTTCAGCAGGGGACAGAGGGAGGTTCGAAAAAGGAGACGGAGGAATCGTCAAGGTCAAGAGTACAACACTGGGACAAGAGGTGAGGAGGGCCGTATTTATGCTGCAGGCCAGAAGGTGACTTGAAGGGCAGGCCAATGGGGAGAGGCGCCAGCGGGCCCACGCCCCAGCTAGGCCCAAACGGGACGGCCGCCAAACCCGCGGGGTGCAGCACCGCATCCGCGTTTACTATTTAACTTAAGAAGGATAGTTCTTTATATATATACTATAGCTATATAGGAGAAGATTATATAGCCTATAAATATAATAAGATTAATAAGCTTATTATTAATAGATTCTTTTATATAGAGAAGTATAAAGGTTCTTTAATAATTCTTAGTATTATTATAGATACTTAGAATAGATATTTTAAATTTCTAGACTCTATTAGTATTTAACTCTATTATAATTAGAAAGGAATTAGGATTAAAAAGTATACTAGAGGCTAACTAGAGTTTCTATTATAGAAAGGTAAAACTAACTTACTATATATTCTTTAATACTAAAGATTTATTAAGGCAAACTTATTATTTAAAGGTAACCTAACTTTAAAAGAGGTTAAACTAATTTAAAATTCTAATCTGTCTAGAAAACTGCTAGTAATTAGATCTATATTAATAACCTTAGACCTATCTCTCCATACTATTACTATAGATAAAAAATAAATTTATTTAAAAGATTTATAAATCTTTATTAATACTATAAAGAAGAGATAAATAATAATAAATACTTTTAATTAGAATAATAAAGTAATATATAAAGCTATACTAAATATCTTTTATCTTAAAATATATATTTACTTTAAAAATAATTTGTTAAGCTTAAGCAGTTTAAGCTAAAAGAAACTAGATAACTTAAAAAGCCTAGTAGTAAAAGAATTTACTAAGCCTATAAAATTTAAAAAAGTTAGTATAGAAATAAAAATACTAATCTATATAAAGCTAAAAAGACAATTAGCAGAAATCTTACCTTTAGAAGAAGTAGCAATATAGATAATTCTTAGCAAAACTATTAATATATATACTTTTAATCTCCTAGCTTTTAAAGAGATAAATACTACTTTAATTAAGTACCTACAAGCCTTATAAGATAGAGTAAAGACTATTTTACAGGTCTTTTTTAAACTTATCTATAAAATAAAAGAATAGAGAGACTAATACCTAAATATTAAAGTTATTAGTACTCTAATAAGTAATTTATTAGAAGAAACTGCTTTAACCCTAATAATAATTAGATATTATATTAGTTTTCTAACTATATTAACTTTAGATATAATTAACTAAAAATATTATAAGTTAGCTTTTCTTATTATATATATAAGAAGCAACTAATATATACCTTTACCGGCTTTACTTAATATTAAAGCAGAGATAAATCTGCTACTATTAAGCTATTATAGCTAAAACTAGCTTATTTATTTTTTTCTTAAGAATATAATTTTTATAGTTTATAATAAAGAAGCTTTATCTCTAATTAGAGTAACTAAAGACTAGATTTATATTAGCCTTAATTAGATAAAATAAGTTTTCTTTATTATTAACAATATAATTTATAATATTAATCTAACCTTTAAAAAGTTAAAAGGTTTTCTATTTATATATATTATACTAGAAGACTCTTAAATAAAATATAGCCTAAAATAAAAAAACTAGAAGCCTTTTTATATAGTGCTTAGTAATAGTATATAAGTCTAAGAAAAATATATTTTATAGACTTTAGCTCTTTAGGTATATTTAAAGCAATCTAATTAGAAACTAGTAGTAATTAGCACTCTAGTTAAACCTTTTTTAACCTATCTTAGTATTAAAGAAGGTAATAAAATTCTTAGTATTCTCTAAGATAAAGATATTTAAAAGTTATTAGTCTTTTTTACAAAAAACTTTTAGCATAAAGTATATTAGCTATATATACTTAAAGGTATTAATAAGCCTAATCTTTAGTATATCTATAGATTATATTTAAAAATAAAAACAACCTATATTTATAAATAGGTAAACTTAATTCTATTACCTACTAGTATTACTAAATTAATTAGATATACTTATTAACTTATAATTAAAACCTTATATAAGAAAGTAGGGGTTAAAGTATATCTAGTAGATAATTACCTATCTAATAGATTAGTTTTAGAGAAAATAGTTAATTAAAAGCTAAGCTATAAAGCATAAATTAAGGATATTATAAATTAAAACCGAGGATATAGATATAACCTTTAGATACAGCTAAAATTCTCTAAAATTAAGAAGAAATCTCAACTTACTTTTAATTACTTAGAATAGATTATAAAGGATAACTATAATAACTTTTTAACTAAAAAAAGAAATATATTTGCCTATCTCTTATTTAATAAAGAAAAAGCTTTTACTTAAAACTAGTTTTATATATCTTAAATTAGTATAGATATTACTCTACCTTAAATAATTAAAACTATATTATATAAAGCCTATTAAGTAAAGATAATTAAGCTGCTTAGAGCCTTTAAAGTAATAGCTATTAAAATACTAAGGAAAAGAGAGGCAAGTAGCATTATTAAGAAATCTTATACAGTATATTAAAACAGCTAGTTCTTAATTAAGAAAAAGAACTTAAAATACCGGCTAATTAATAATATCTCTAAAGGAAATAAGGTTACAATTAGAGACACCTTTATACTTCCAGTAATAGATAAATTTATAGAGGAATTTATAATTTATAAGATTTTCTCTCTCCTAGATTTCTTCTTAGGCTATAATTTGGTTAAGCTTAATAAGAAAAGCCGCAATATAATAATCTTTATAATATTAATTAAGTTATTTTAGCAATATAGTCTATTTATAGATACTACTAATTCTATAGCCTAGTTTATATAATATATAGTATAGCTATTATATAACTTAATTTCCTTAATCTATAGACCTTTTTTAGATAATATAGCTATTAGAGGTCTTAATATAGATTATAATAATAAAGAGATTCTTAATCTTCCTAGAGTTAGAATATATATAGCAGAATATATTAAGAATCTTAATAATATTCTCTATAATGTAAAACTAGCTAGCGCAGCTATTAATGCTTATAAGTTAAAATAGTATAAGCATTAAATAGATATTATTAGATATATATATAATATTTTTAGCTAAGCGCTAGTAGATAAGAAGATTATTAAGATTAGAGAATAGGAAAGCTATAAAAATGTTTCTTAGATTTACTTCTTTATCGGCTTTGTTAACTATTATTAGATATAGATACTATTTTATAGAATTATTACCAGGCTACTCTTTGACTTTTTTTTAAAAAAAAACACTATTTTATTAGTTAAAAAAATGCCAGAAAGCTATAGATACATTAAAGGCAACTATTACAACTAAACTATATTTAATTAATATTAACTATAGCTAAAGAAATATTATCTTTATAGTTAATATAAGTCTTTAAAAATAAGGAGCTTATCTTATATAGAAAAAAGATAGTATCTAATATCCTATAAGGTATAAGAGTAGAGCTTAGATAAATATAGAAAAGCTTTATAATACTATAAAGAAAGAATATAGGGTAGTTTTTTATATAATTAGACGCTTATAGTTCTATATTTATAGTATATACTTCTTTTTAAAAATAGATTTAAATATTCTTATTTAGTAATTAAAGGGAGCTATAATAGATATACTCGGCGCTTTTATAATAAGATAGCTGGCAGTAATTAAGACTTACAACTTTACAGTTTAGTATATAAAAGAAACAGAAAATATAATAGCCGATACCCTATTTTATAAACCTCTAGGGCTATCTAATAATAATAATAGACAAATTAAAGAAGACATTAAAGACTAGTATAAAACAACTTTTAGATATATAACTATAGTTGAAACTAATTAAAACCCTATATTTAATAATATTTACTTTTAGTCTAAATAGTCTAAAAATATTATAGTATACCTTTAGAATAGTATAATACTGTAAAGACTTTTATCTTTATAATTATAGACCTTTAAGAAAATAGCTTACTATTTTGCCCTTTATAAAGAAATCCTCTAGCAGTTACCTAAAAAAGGCTTTAAATAATAATAAGTTATTAATAATTTTATCTAAAGTTATAGATTATTAGAAACATATATGCTCCTTTAGGTTATTAAAGATAAGATACAATATATTCTTAAATTTATACTATATACTACTAAAAGGATATATATACTAATATTAAAAATATTATTGCTAAATGCTTAAAGTATATTAGGTAGAGTATTAGAGTTTATAATAATAGAATTATTCTAACTATTTCTAACCAGCTATTTACAAAGATTTATATTAATGTCTAATACTTGCCTTCTAATTAAGGCTACAACAAGTTAGTAGAAGCCTGCTATAACTTTACCGGCTAGGTAAAAGTTATGCCTCTTAGAATTATTAACACTAAGAATATAAAGAAGTTTTTTATTTAGTATATTCTGCTTAAATAGAGACTACCTTTTAAAGCTATTATTAATAGAGGCAGAAAGAATATAGGGGAATTTATATAATACTTTTAATTAATTAGAGTTAGATAAATCCTTCTCTTAGTATATAACCTATAAATAAATAGAATTATTAAACATAGATATTTTATTCTTATAGCTATATTAACTAAGATAATAAAAGACAGCGTAAAAAGATAGAGATATATTCTTCTATATATCTTCTTTTCTAATTATATATTATTAAGGCATTTATATAGAAAAAGCCTGTTTTACCTTCTTTATAGGTATAATTCTGTTATTTTAATAGAAACTAATATTTTAACCTAAAAAGTATAAGTATAGGAACTATATATATTACCTTAAAAGGCTTTATACTATTGCCTTAGATCTCTGCTTAATCTAGTAGAAAACGTAGAGCTGGTATAATAGTCTATTACTAAATTTAAGAAGCAAACTGTCAGCAGAAATACTTACTATAGGTTTTTAAGACTAATGCCCCTAAAGAAAGGAGACCTTGTTTTTATTATTAATAAGTAATAAAAAACTGATTACTTCTCGTTTAGAAAATTAACATACTGGTTGTTTAGTCTATATATTATCAACTCTGTTTCCCCAAATAATATATATAAGCTTTAAATGCTAGATAAAGCTAAAGTTAGTAGGATATATTTATCTTAAAGGCTAAAGAAGTTTGTTAAATACAATGGAATTTAGGAGCTAGAAATATTATTGCTATAAATATAAAACCTACCTAAAATAGAAACTATAGGCTACAAGTTTTAGTAAATATAACTATATAATATTTTTCTAGATCTATTTTTATCTATTATAGATATAAAGATTAAAGACAATAAAAGAGATTTTAATTAGTATTAAAACTTTTTAAATGTTTTACCTTAATAAATATCTATAGATATTTTATAGTTAATGGAACCTATTTCTACGCCTTTCTCTAAAGACTTAGAAACCTTATCTTAATATTTTAGTATTATAACGCGATCTTAAATATAGCAGTTATCTTGCCAACCACTATAATTTAACTAGTATATTAACATTTTAATAGTTAGAACAAACGACTCTTGCCAATTAGACTATTAGTTAATTTTATAAATATTTTGCTTTTCTTTTATTTTATATTTGCCTTTGTTTCATTATTCTAGAGGGGGGGTTCCTCCTATCTGTAATATACTATAGATTAGATTAAATACTATTGGTTAATAAAGTAGTCTGTTGCAAATCGTTTATTTTCCCTACAACTTCTACCTACTCTATATTGCTACTTTTATAATTACTATAAATTTTTGGAGGCTTCTTTTCTATCATTTATTGCCTTATAATATTGGTCTTGCTTTAATTAAAGCCTAGTATACATTTATTTTAATACTATATAATGTATAAAGTTTAAAATATAAAAATTAATTACTTTTTGCAAGAATGGAGAGTAGTGGTTATAAAAACCCAATATTTGTTATCCTATATAACCTTTTACTCTAATTCTTTTTCTAATTACTCTTAAGACCTTTTCTTTTTAGGCTTTAGCTTCTTAGGCCTGGGCTAAAAACCCTTTACCTTTTTAATTACTTCCTTTCTTACTTTATTAAAGTTAAATTTCTTATTAACTTAGGTAAATTTACTTAAGGTAAGTTTTAATCAGGAAGCGTCTTTAAGTTTGTAATTAAGTAGAGTAGTAGTAGCTATAATAGCAGAAATGTAGGAATCTTTGTTAAAAGTATAGTTGCTACCTTTAATATAGTAGAGATAGTTAGTATATACGCCTTTCTTAAAACTAGAAATACTTTAGTATTTAAAGAAAAAGACTATAATAGAAACCCTATTATTAAAGTTTTAAGATATATATATAAGATAGTACTTATAAAGAGAAGTGTTTTAATAACTAAAAAAAGCAATAAAGAGGGTAGGAAAGCAATATCTATTGTCTAATTAATATATATTAGATATATATTTTCTATATAGCTTACTGTTAATCTTTTCGATAAATATCTTGTTAATATCTGTTTTTATTAGTATTTAAAGATACTTATAGAGAAACTTATAATCCTTATTTAGTAAGAAGAGGATAAAGAGGTTAATTAGGATCTTCTTAATAGTAGGCTTAGATAGGAGCTATATAATATATTAGTTTATATTGTGGCCGATAAAAGTATAGATTAAGATGTTTTAAATAAAGAAAATATAGAGTTTAGATTTAAGGACAATATTTTATAAAAATATATCTTAGTTTGTAAAGATAGTATAAATACTATAGTCGATAATTAGTTTAGGGTAATTAGTCTTATATAATAGATATAAGGGCTCTTTTTTACTTTTTTCATTTTCTTTACCTTTCTTATTGGGATTTTAGAGAGTGTAGAAGGATATTTTAAAGAGTAAGAGAAAGAAGACAGTAATATAGAAGTATAATTTGGTTTAAAAGGCTTGTTTAGTATTTTAATTAGAGTAAAGATATAGTACTCTGAGTAGTAGAAAGGTAGTATTGTAAGGAAAGGTTAAACAGAATTAGTGAAAGAGAGGGGAGGTATTTAAAGGCGCGAGAAAATGCCTGAGAGGAATAGTAGCCTAGTAATTTACTAACCTTAGCTACTTATCTAAACAAGTGCTTAGACTACTTTAATACCTAAAGGGAAGTAGAAGGAAAAGAAAGTAACTAATAGATATAAGTGATTTATAAAGGGTATGCTTTTGCTGGTCTATAAAAACCCTATAGTACCTAATGTAATCTTTTCTTAAAACCTTTCCTACTAATACTTATAAATCTCTTTTAGCTATTTTTTAGCCTCTAATTAATTACCTTTAAAGCTTTTAGTGGTACTAAAGAATTAATTTGGGTAAGATATATTACTATTACTATTTCTTTCTACTTATAACCTTTAAGCAGTAGAGCTACTTTTTTTATAATACTAACCTCTTTGCTTAATTATCTATATAGTATCCCTTAGGAATATAAGCTTTCTTACTATTTTCTCTATATTTTATTCCTCCTTTTTATCACCTACTTAATTCCCTTATATTTCTTATTATACTTATAACTAATTAGAAAGCTACTATAGATAATAGATAGTTAAGAAAGGGTAAGTCTAGCCGTTATTCTAGGTCTAATACCCGTATAACTAGGACTTTATAACCTGTTTCTTCTTATTATAGGTCTCCTAGACTCTTGCCTAGCGTTTCTTTAGGGGAGTAATTTAACCTAGATGCTTTAATTTTGTTAGTTAAACTTATCTCTGCTGCTAATTAAGTCGACCCTACCGTTTAACTTTTGCAACTATCCTTTTATAATAATTTTAGCGTATAGCTGTCTAGCGTCTGTTTTTCTAATCTTGTTAATGTCTAAAATCGCTATAACTTTAGCCGTAAGGCTAGTATAGATCTTTTTTAAGACCTATTTAAAACTTAAATCCTTATAAATGGGCTTAAGATTAGTTAAGTCTGGGAAATAGAGTATAAGGATAGGCCTCTATATTTTAATATTAGTTATACTGTTTTGGGAGAAGAAGTGTAATAGGTAGTTACCGACTATTTTCTAGAAATTAATATATACTCTAAGCTTTAATTACTGCCTAAGTCGTAGAACCTCTTTGGGGAACACTAGGTATACCTGGCTCTAAGCCTAGTAGATACTAAGGGTCTTTTAGCTAAAAATAAGGAGCTTTAAAACAACTATATCTTGGCTTTAATTAGATAATAGCTTCTTAATTTTACTAACATTATATATATTAATTATTTTATTATTTCTTATAATTAGCCAGCCTACCCTATCTTTAAATAATTACGACTAATACTAGAGTACTGGTTTATTGTTATGCCTATATATATATTTAGGCACTTTGTTCTTAGAATCTATAATTATGCTACTAATTGCCTTAGGTTTATTAATATTTATCGAAACGCGATAGAGCAGAACTATAACTATAGAAGAATTGTAACTATCTATAAGAGCTTTATTAAGGAGGGATGCTTTAATGTAAAGAAGCCCTAAGCGATTAGAGTTTCTGTTTTACCCTAGATAAGTGTTACTAACTGTAGCTAGCAGGTAGCTAACTATATAGTTTTCTTTTTTAAAAAAAATAGAGAAAGAAACAATTAGAAGTTTAACAACTAAAAGGGCTTAAACTTAGCCAAGAATCTTTCTATAGGGCTTTCTACTAAAGAAATAGTAATTTAGATATAGATATATACTATCTAATTAGAGCTAAACGAAACTAGGTATAGCCTTTAACAGCCTATTAACTACTCTTTAATTAGTCTTAATAAGTTTTAGAAAGTAAAGAATAAGTATAGTTTAATCTCCCAGCCTAAGCTTATTAAGATAAAGCTATATAATATAAAGCTTTATATATATCTACCTAATTTATTTATAAAGTAACTACCAACTGAGATAGTTATAAGAAGACTAGTAGACTATACTAGGTATATTAATTTATACTACCCTATTAATTATAGAGTCTCTTATATATAATTAGAATAGCCGCTTTCTTTAATACTAGAGAGACTAAGTATAGGAGACAAGTAGTTTTATATTTATACTAAAATAGTTAAGTTATAACTAACTATTATTAAAATAAGCCTAAGGTTTTACTAGATTAACAGATATTAAAATATAGAACCTAATAATACTAAGATAGATAATAAGTATAAATCTTAGTGTAATTTAATTAAATTTTATAATACTTAGGCTTACTGTTATATAACTGCAAGAAGTGTAATAAATTAAGTTCTAATGCTTGCTATATAGCTGGGGTTTTGCAAATAGACTTATATTATTTAAGAACATTTTAAAGGCAATACTTAGGATACTATTAACTAAATAATAGCTTGAGACTAATAAGCTAAACACTATAGAGAAATGAGAGGAAACTAATTAGAATAGTAAATAAATAGTCTAGTTAACCTTTCTACTCTAGAGAGTAAAGAGCCGGAGAGGGGTATGTTATAGGGTATAGTATTTTATATAGCTAGTATAATAAATTCTTTCTTAGCTGTCTATACTATAAATACTAGACAAGCTTCTATTCCTCTTGAGGGCCGAAGCAATAATTTTAACTTATTCTTTTATTATTATTATTTAATAACCTGTAATATTGTCTGATTAGAACCCAAATACTGCTTTTATTGCTTTTGTGGCCCTTCCGGCCCTTTTTTATTATCTCTTCTTTCTTTTCGTTAGAGCCCTCTAGCAGTTTCCTCTCTCTCGCTTAGAGGGGCCAGCAGAACTTGGGCACCTGTTATATTTGGCTTTGGTGTCTACGTTTTTACTACCTAAGATCCTGTCGCTTATCGAGAAAATAGAAAAAGTTATTCCTATCTTGTGCCCTGGCACTAAGCTTGCAGACATTATAATTAAATGCCTTGACATTAAGAACTAGCAACATTATTAAATTATAATGCTTTACTAGTATAGTAAATAGCTTATCTTGCTATATTCCAAACTTCTATAAGGGCCATCTCCGGTTATAGTTTAGAAGAAAGTAATCCTTAGATGTAGACGGGAAAAGATTGAAGGCTCGGGCTATTATAGTCTGCTCTGGGTAGAATTGTAATAGCATAGGTGCCGAGTCAAAGATAGCAATAAGCGTTGCTGCTAGGTTAAGGATGTGTAAAGAGGAGCTGATGTAGGCCGCCCGGGGATTCTCGGAGGCCTGGTACGACTGGATTTAGAGCTAACTTAGTCCACCGTCGACCCTAGATCGCTCTCCCCTCATTGGCTGTAGCGCGGCATGCCTTATGCGCGCTTCTCGGAAGCTGTGGTCTTGCACAACTACCAGTCTAGGCTCCACCTGGTCAGTTCCAACACGGTACAGCCAGCCAGGAATCTTTAAGGTTTCCATTGTCTAAGAAACTAGTGTATGATTGGCTGGAATTGGTACTCAAGTCGCCTTTGCTGGCAACGCATAGGGGAGACAAGAGGGGCGTTGCCCATAATTATGGAGCATCTGTAACGTGCCCGGCCCGGATCTCGGCCCACCCCCGTTCTCAGCCGCCCTCCGTCACCTACGCCGCCTTCGCCGTAACGCCGATGCCACTGCCACCACAATAGTTGACCCCATTTCTAATACTGTTTCTGACTCTTCTGACCCATCACTATCTTCTGGTACTACACCGGCTTCTATTTAGGTCCTCTAAATAGCCTTAATGTCAGCGAAAAGCTTATTTAGGTTAAGTTAAACCTTCTTCCTTTAAACCACCCTACTAACTTTAATTTAGTATTCTAGCTTCTAGGCTTTTTATAAAGATATTGTTAAACGGAAACGCTTGTGTGGGCGCTGCACGTAAGGAGTTACCCTAGACTTGGCACTGGATTTTGTCTAAGTGCCTATGGGGCGTGCACGCCGGCAGATAAGTTTGGTGGCCGTAAGTCGATTTTTTGGGCTGTTTTAAGACCCTAACTTCGTACCTCTGCATTACCCTTATGTCTTACCCAAAAAGCATGTAACCTAGTTTATTAGATAGCCTGATTTCTAAAGTTTATCTGTATTTAGTTTGGTTACTGTCAGGGTTAGGGTTGGCTGGCTATTTAAAGCCAAAGATAGTGGGTCTGAGGGCCGAATTTTCCGGCCTCCCTATCTGTGCACCAGAGCCAACCCACGCGTGCCCAGGGTTGAGACGATGTCGGAGGGTGTGTGAGGAGGGCTGACAGAAGCCCACTCGAATTCAATACAAAGTTGTCCAAACCACTCTTAAGCGTCCCACCAAGACCTCTAGTGCACCCTACTGCTACCTGACCCATTTGATCCATCAACCTTCAGAGATATTGTCAGACTAATGTCTTTCTAGTCCCAGCTTTTAAGAATTTTCCTAAAGAGGAGTCGTTATGTAGGGCTTAATTGCTTCTAATAGGTATACCGGGCCACTATGCTATATAGCTTTAAGACCGCTTAGAGATTACAAAAAAGGTTCCTTGCGGTAGATAAAAGCACTTATTAGTATAAAAATAGCTACTAAAGCTATTACTAGTAGCTAATTTTAGCGTTTTTGTTTCCTTTATACAGTTGTCTTTAATAAAGTAGCTTCTAAGTGCTCTATACTTAGATAATGGCTAAAGACCTGTTGCTTACCAGCTAAAACAGATATTTAACTCTATAAGTGCCTCTATTTAGGCCTTATAATAGTAATAAAGGAAACATTTCTTTGTTACAACTGATAATAAATTATACCCTCTTTATTAGCCGAAATACTTCTTAAAGACAGTCTTTAGAGGGCCAAAGACCGCTATATCTAGCAGTTAAAACATATATAAGGTATAGGCTAGCAAAAAAACAATATATACCTTATTTAAGAAGCATTCCTATATAAAATCTACCATTATGTGTATATAGTACCTATTAACTACAAGAATGTACCATTTAAAGGGGTCTTCTGGCGTTATTAGTAGAAAGAAGACTCTTTAAAGCTAGTAGATAGCAATAGGTTCCTCTATCTACCTCTTTTTTATTGCTGTAAACTATCAGCCGTTATAATCTTTAAAGGTAATAGGAAACTACTATTACTAAATACTTAGTCTCTTAAAAATAATTAGAGGAATTAGAGACTTACCTATAGCAGAGATATACTTGAGGAAGAAGGTCTACACTCTTAAATTAAAGTCTTTCTAAAGAAGCTTGCTGCCGTTAGAATAGCCAATAGTTAAAGCCTTTTCTAACTTACCCTCTATAAGCCTACCCTTGTCGGTATTCTATCAGTTGGCCGGCTTAATTGCCTTTACAATAGATAGCCCTATAAAGTTAAACTATAACCCAATGTTCTGTTTAGTAGCTGCCTTAAGCCGCTTTACTTTAACGCACTAATACTTACGGCTTTAGAAAATAGGGTAATAAAGGAGGAAGGCCCTTAGCCACTTTTTTCCGAGAAGATTAACCTCCTTTCCCAAGGAGCCCAGACAGGCCACCAGGGCCCTTGTTTCCCAGCAAATCAGGATATAGCCAAGGCTGCTTTGGTTGACTAAAAATATCGCCAATTAGTCTTTCTAATGGTTAGAAAGAATTCTTAGAGGGTTGGCGGTAATATAATGGCTTTATCGGCCAGTAAGACGACTTTAAAGTATTAAGCGTAGAATATACTAGGTCCTGGAAGCCTCTCTAACAGGTATACTATCCCTGACCGCATAATGGCATCATATATCTTAAGTTTACCATAGGGCTTTATGATAATAAGGATAATGCCTGGAAGAAGTTTGGTGATCAGAAAAAAAGTCCTCGTAGAGAAAACGTTGAGTTTATATAGGGTGGGTACAGACGCGTGCACGCGTGAACGCGGGTGTGGGCCGGCCGAGAACGGGGGTGGGCCGAGATCCGGGCCGGGCACGTTATTCCATAGCCAAATCACACAGACGACTACCTCATCCAGAAATGGTAAAGACTATATGCATTTGCAAGGAACGCTTTTGAGATCCTTGCGCGCAGACAAGTCACGCATGCACGGCTTCGCATGCATGGACTACAATTACCACCAATGCCCTGCCATATCCTCACAGTCTAGGCTGCGTGTCTTTTCCAAAAGTCATCCAAGCCTTCGACAGGACCATAAATATGGCTCAAAATAAAAACAATTTTACAAAACATATCTCATTTATATTACCTAACGCATCCGGTAAAGCCAGTAATAATACCAATAGGGGGGACAGCATCAATCAGTTAGACACGTACCTCAAGGCACAATAGGCCCGCCAATAATGTATGCAAGATCTAGCGCAGACACTCCCAATCGACCAGATATATATAAGACCACTCTACCATATTAGAGTCCTTCTAAAGCAATCAGGACGGAACAACAGCCATTTAATGGTACGTAATTTGTCATCGGACCCCGTTAATACCGAGCTAGACGCCATTACACAGCAGACAATACTCGGGCAACATATTTGCATAGGACTCCTGGCAGCCACCCAGGACCATCTAGAAATCAAATGCTCCTTTGTATCGGGAAAGGTCGCCTGCGAGGTCTATTTTAACCCTGTATCTAACGACGTCCTGGTTTTCAATACTGGACAGAGCGCTGTCCAAGTGGACCAGACCGTGGATACCACTGGTGCTGAATGCGTTCCTCCAGAGGAGTGAAGCAATCAAAAAATCAGTCATCTGGACCCGATGTCGAGTCATCGTGATGACTTCGGGCCCGTCTTTTTAAATACGTCTGGCGTGATCTGGGCTGGACAATCGAGGCCTCCCGCATTCTCCAAGTGACTCAGAATTGTAACCATTACGCAGGAGTTATGCGTCGTGCTCAACGGCGATGGTGAGGCCGGGTGAAGGATGGTAAATCCCGTACGTACTGCCTTGCTAGTGATATGAGTGTTGCGGAAGAAGCCGGAGAAGGCAGCGTGGCACTTTCTGTGTTTGCCGTGATCAATGAAATATATACCAGGACATTGGGCGTACATGACAGAAAACTGTAAGCTGGATGCGTCGTATCACGCGGGTCTCCCGCAGAGCGTATAATCGTACGTATGCGGACAATTTTCGCTGATCAGTCATTCCAACATCTGCAGAGCTTCTGTGCTGGCCTTTGTCCCACCGCTGAAGATCACCTGGCGCCAGCCGTTATGATCTGTGATTTGCAGGCTGCACGTGGGATCATCTACATAGATGTATTTGCAGCAAAAACGGAATTGAACTACGTCTGTCTCAATCTCCGATATCCCAGCTTCGTCTTCTTCAACTGTGGCAATCACGAAGCTGACGCTATAACAGAGGAAGCAGAGAAGGCGATCACAGAGTCCGACTGGGTCACGAATGAAACTGAGAAATGCAACATCACAGGACTTTGCACATAATTAGAAGCTCAGTGATTGCGACGAGATGCACAGTTAACCTCAGTTGGTCACAGGATAGCTTGGAATGGTACTTGAGAGAGGTGCGAGTAGCTGATGGTGAGCTCCCGAAGTAGATGTCTTGCGCATCGCGGCAAAAGAGGTTGCGTAGTACTCCTGGTGTTGGTAGGGTATCCGTACGGTGGGGTGCAATCCAGTGCGGTCCCCCGTTTGACCTAACATTGCTGAGGATCATAGTGGCCAGAGAAGTACACGGGGGGCTCGCACATATATATTCTGAAGTTTCAGGCTGAAGTGGTGGTAGAGTCTGAGGGGTAGGGTCCATGGCTGCCGAGATAACTTGTGTGTAGTAATATTGGTTCGTTGGACTACTGAGTCTTTACCGTGTTCCAGAAGCTACGGTGGTCAAGTTAATAGATAAATATCACGATTAAAATTCGATGCCAACGTCTTTTGCCTCTGACAGAGACTTACTCTTTTATCAGAGCTGGTGTTCAACGAAGAAGGTCCAAGCTCTGTTTCTAATCACCACCGGGGAGGACCGCTCTCTTTATTGGCTAGAGATTACACGGTTTTGGGCCTAGCGTCCTTCAAATAACGTGGGTGGCCCACTTTCGGCACACCCCTGTTCCGGCGCACCCTCCTCGTCAACGATGCCACTATTCCCAACGTCAATTGCCCGCCACAACCCCGAGCCCTCTTCCGTTGGTGTTGAGGAATCGTCTGAGGCGTCGCTATCAGACGATACCTCGCCGGCTTCGATTTTGGCCTTCCGAATAGCCTCAATATCGGCGAAGACCGCATTCGGGTCTATTTGAACCTTCCTCCTCTTGAGCTTCCTGCTGGCCTCAATTTGACTCGTGTCTGGCTGTGCTCGTATCATGGCACACTGGCCCGACAGTTGTGAATCCCATGGGCATCGAGGCGCTTCACTACCGGCGGAGTCGACGTTTTTCGCTTGTGGTTTTCAAATCCCCTCGTCCGACAAATACCATTCTAGAAGTATGGCAAAGTCTTAGTAACTATTAGTAACTATTAGTTATTAAATTGGTTGGTACCTACCGTTATAATGCGCGACGCGCATTCGTAGTGATGCGACCATATAGTACACGTACGTACGTACGTACTGTATTTTAGCCGTAGTACCGTATGTACTATGAGATTGTACATACAAGTACATACCATAGAGAATTTTTCTTCTCCTCTCTGGATAGTAGTAGTGTTCTTACGATCCTACCCTTCTACCTTGTCTGCCCTAAACCTCCGATTCCACCTTCGTGCCAACACCCAATATATTACCTGTCGACTGTAATACACCCTCCCACTTAAAATCCCCCTTAGATGAGGCCATCTCGCCATGCATCCAGACCTTCCTGCCCTGTGCATTCATAAATAAATCGAGATATAAGTCTTTAAGGTCGAGCCAGTTCTTCTCCTCAAGATCCGCCCAGCACTTTTTATAAGCATACTTCTGATCCTCGATACAATCCAGTACACGGTCGTTTATAAAAATGAAAGCCTGTATATCAGCGTGTATAGGCGTAAGGCGATTCCGAGCTTTCGTATGTATAAAACTAATAGCAGAGAAACTTTATTCCGAGAGTATAGAGTTTATAAGGATACTCATTATCTTAACAGCTACTCTAGCCAGAACCGAGCCCTAATTAAGGAGGCACTACTATACTATTGCCGGCTTAAAGCTATCGTTGTAAACAGCGCTATGCTTATTAAATAAGCCGTCTGGGCCGCCTGCATGTATTTAGAAATATGTAAATTTGGAAAGGGCACGGTAGTACTCGCTATTACTGCCGAGCTGTCTCCGCAGACATTCTTGTATGTACGCAAAGATGCTGGGCGGTAGTTTTGAATTTAAGCCAGTTATATTAGGCCGGAGGGCATCGGCAATTCAGTATATGTCGTATATTTGCTTATCAAGCCGTGCTTTAAATATAGCATTAATCTCGTCCCACAGAATATCAGGAAACTAAGCAGCCTCTCTTATCTCAGCCTATTTATTTTTGATTTATAGCCAGCGATTTACAATATATACGATTCTAGCCTCGTCAGCCTTAAAAGCATGTTAAAACTTGTCTACAGGCATAAGCACAGCAATCGCAGCCTCAAGTTTTAGCCAAAAGGTATTGTCCTTAATAATCCGAACGGCTTTGGGCAGGACGATGGGGCAATCTCGGGATCGGAGCTTATCTCGTATGTCTCTTCGAATAGACTAGTCCCTAGCAGGGTCTCGAGAACAAAGGAGGGAATAGAAGGAGTTGTACTTATAAGTATATTAGCCCGATTATGTAAGCAGACGTGCTTACGTAATACTACATAAAATAAGAATTATAATAATATATATTACTTATATATAATAAACCCCCGAAATAAAATAAAAGAATAAAAAGCCCAAATAATAAATAAATAAAAATATTTCTTTCTTTAATAACTTATTAATTATTAGGGCTATAAGGCTATGACCTATATATCTCGCATACTAATAACCTATACTATAATATAAGCCAATAATATATGCTTACGTAATCTGCTTACGTAAGCCGGTTTCTAGAACCTTCTACCTAGTGGGTAGGCGAAAACTATATATACGCCTCAACCCACCTTCTTTGGATCTAGTCTATTCGACCCACTTCCAAGGAATTCCATATTACGTAATAATATACTAATTATTAGCTAATGGATTATTAATTACCACTTGGTAATTAGTAATTAATAAATTCTCGAATATTCTATAGACCCTCTTTTAAAGCTATAAATAAGCGGGTCCTCTCTCAAGAATAAACTAGATATTCAAGCAAGCAAGCAACAAAAAAATCCAACAACCATACTATTATCTTTATACCATTACTATTTGATTACATAATCATCCCCTCGATCCTCACGTGACCTCCAAGAGTACTGAGAGCCCCAGCGTGTTATTACACTGTTTGAAACAAGCAAGTCAAAAGTAAGCGATATACTAAGATTTAGCGGGCGATTTACCTCCTAATCAACGCGCAAGTTAGTCTATTCTATCTTTTGCGCTGGCACGTTCTTAATCTTTGCAATTGCAATTTCGATCGCGAGAAAAACATAAGAAGGATATTGGCGCTATTAAAGAGGTTCTCAAAGAATGGAAGAAGAAGAATATCTTTGATTAGAAGCTAAAGGTTGTAAGAATTGTATAGGGAGAAGTTGACATATAAGAGCTCTGGCAATCTCCCGAGTAAGTCGTGTACAGAGTGCATTGTATTTTCGGTGTCTGTATAGATAGAATTAATTCTGGAGAGCCTATCGTTGCTGCAGAGTTGCTGCATTTCTCCCCATATTAGCTTTCCCCAATTCTCTGCTGTATGTTGTTTTTCTCCCGTATTAAGTGTTTTCCAGTAGAAGGCTGGGCCGTCTAGTAGTTATACCAAGATATTTACAATCCTGTGACCAGAAATATTATCGGAGGCGTTAAATATGATATTAAATCATTCTGAGCCCCTAATATGTTTGAAACCCTTATTACGGATTTGCTAATAGAAGTCGGGAAGAATTCTGGTAATAGCAGTATAGCTGGAAGGCTTTTAGCCAGGCTTAATGTGCGTGAAGAAATAATGCTAACGGCGGCTCTTAAAAAGGCTAAAGGAGCGGCCGCCAGTAATTATGGCGGCGGCAGCATTATAAGTAAGATTGTTGCTCTTATCTTGCGAGATATGCTAAATCCCGACCTTACTTATCTTCTTTTATATAGTTTTAAAATATAATAAGGGACAGCCAGCCTTATCTCAAGCCTGGCGGTCTTATTGCTGCTTAGCTTGCTATTTCTTATATGTAGCAAGATGCTCTTTTGGCCTCTTAATAGAGGTAGCTGTAAAGTCTTTTTGGTAGTAGCGGTATCTATATTATTTGCTTTTCTTTAGGTTAGGGCAGCCGAGGCTGATAAACTGTTACCAAATAAAGGTATTGTTAGATTTTATAGGCGCCATATTTTTAGCAATAGCTTTAATTAAGAGATAATGTACAGAGAGAACGTTAAGCTATTTAGCAAGTAGAGTTTATATAGTCCCGCTGGGGTGCCATAAATTCCCGTTTTAGAAAGATTGTAAACCCTTATTGTACGTACATAATACGTGTACGTGCGGCACCCTAATAGTATATATGTATGTACAATGGTATAGTACGAAAAGTACAACATTACTACGCATTCGAGTGATCGCAATTTCTGTTTTCTCCACAAAATGTCGGTTTGTGAATATTTGAGAAGCTGAATGTTGCAGTACAGGATTTGGAGAGAAAGAAAAAGCAAAAAGACTGGCCAAATATTAATCTACACCCATACTATCTAAAGTGTCTCAAAACCCTGCTTTTTAATATCTACTCTAGAATTTATCTCTTAACATTTAGTTGTCGGTTGATTATACTAGGTTACGTCTAGATGATATATACTATGATGGATTATCCTTATTGTAAGCAGACTTTTTTGTATTCTATTAGCCTTTGCCAGTATCTTGTAGATAAGTACCTAAAAGACTACTGTTAATAATGCCAATATTGTTTTGCCTGCCGGGACAATCTCCTCTAGTATATCTCGACTTTGTCGAAATATTATATATGCCATTAATGCTTACCCAAACCTGATTTCTAATTAAAGGAGGAGCTAGAGGCTTATTAAGCTAATTTGTACTGTTACTGTAAACTATGTAACAGGCATTTTAATAACTAGGGTAATCTCGTAGAGTATGACATTACTGTACATAATTTTTATCGTGTCTATAGATCTTTCTTTAACTTGCCCGATAATTTTAAAAATATATATACTATTAGATGCTAATGCTCCTTATATAGATTTCTAATGTATATATAATGCAGCACTAGAGAACTTATGCTCTAAAGACAATTAAATGCCTAGGATGCCTATAGATGTTTGACTATTATTTGGCAATAATTCTCTATCTTAAGGCGGGATTATGCCTATCTGGTACAAACAGCGATGATATTAATAATATCGCCTTTAGGTGCTATTAGTCCCAGCACTATACCTTAGACCACGAAGAATTTGACTTCTGCTGTCCTGGCTGTGGAGCTGAGTTCTCATATATGAGTGGAGTTTTGCAGTACGCGGAGAGTAATGCTTGCGCAGTTGGCCTTGGAAAACGCACAGCGCTGGGCAAATTCCTGCACTTTCTTTGCCAACAAATTGACGGATAGCTGGAGACAACGTTCAGAGGTCCGGATCTCTGTCGACATTGAGGAGCCTATTGTACTGTAATATAATTTCCTAATAGTTCACCTACTCTGAAACATTGCTTCCACGTATACTGATGCGTGTAATTTAATTTTGTTTTGAATAACTCATAAGACTATCTCGATCCCTCACGCCTAGGTATAGGCTTTCCAAATCACCTGCATTGACGTCAGTGTAGCTGAATGGACATTCCAGATCGTGGCGGCATGCGTCTCGCTCGAAATCCAGCAGGCGACGTTTGATGCGCTCTTTTGAGGCTCCTCTTCTACTACTGCTTGTAGTGCACTTTCTGGTCTTTACGCTTCGGTATGATTCGTAGATGTGAACAGTCCCGCGTGTAGAGGAGGGAATATCGCCGATCCTAGCGAGGGAGGACATCAATCCGACCGCGAGGAATTACAGGAACCAATACAGATTCGGTGGCTAGGTGCGTGCCAGAAACCGATCTTCTCCACTGTGGCACCAGAATGGGAACTTCGCGGTGCCGTTACTCCATTTACCTGCCGCCTCTGGCGCTAACCAGACGAACGTGGAAGTCCGATGCAAGGGACTCTGGACTCCAGGTGGAGATCAATGACCCACACAGGTTTGACCAGTCAGCTTGCCACCTTGACTCTATCTTGCCCACACCTTAAAAGCGTTCTACTGTAGCTTCAACACTTACATCACAGAAACATAACAAAATACTGCACCCCACGCTCGCAGGATTACCTAGCATCACGATGTACTGTTCTCGTTTGAGGGAATGGCAGGGCGGGAGGCACTGTTAAACTCCGAGCTTAATTAGTCGTGGCAGGGCCTATCGGCTGCGTTCTGTATGCGTGGGGGTCCTAGGCGGGCGAGAGACAGCGAGCTGGAAGTGACATATTGAGGTGGCATAGGTACAGTAATATGAGCACCTCGATTATTACTAGTATTGCAAGTGAGTCGCAGGGAGTCCTTGTAGTATCTAATGAAGTTAGGAGATCACATGATGCTGATAAGTTTATTAGGGCTAGTGGTAGTTAATGGATCTTGAAGATAGGTTTTATGTGTAGTCATCCAGCTGAGCTAGGGAGGCCTAATTTAAGGAGTTAGGGAGAGCATCATCACGCAGGATGATTGCATACCAGCTCCTGCTAGCTAACCACGTGCATAAGCTCATTACGGGAGGCATCTTGAGCTGCAGGAGTGGTCATATCGTAGTATATTACATTTTTCACAACAGAGGGGAATTACCTAACACGTCGCATACGAGATTGGCTATGTAGTTCGGCTGTTGCTGTAGTAGAAAGTTGGTAGGGATGAGGTGCGACCATTGTCGCAGGGCTTGGAGCTGTTATTGACATGGACGGTAAATGAACATGCACAGCAGTTCTTTGACGCTTGCGAGGATGTTCATCTTCATCTGCCGAATCAATCCCAGAGGTCGCTGTACTACAACTCGCATAACGAACTGGAGGAATCCACCGTTTCTAGCTTTCGCGCAATAATATACAGATTATATAAATTTATCTCGAATGGACCATTATTATCCGCCCATACGGACCAGAAGTCGCGTTGGTGCGCATGCTCAATATATTCTATCATGTCGAAGATGATTTCTTTTTCTATTATCCACTGAGTGCTGATGCAGCGTTAGGAAAACTTTATATTATAGTCCACGAAGATATTCAACACTTACCTCTCAAAGGTCCAGAGAATAGAGCTAAAAGAGTCAATCGACCGGCCGAGTACATTTGCACAGTCCCTCATCATGGCCTTCATGAAATCCGTTTTCGCCATTCTCGATCGCCATATGGTTGGTGCTCGTATGTATGTATTGAATATCTCCCGAAGGCTAAAAGGTCGGATAGCAATAGCCTCTGAGTCCAGCCAGAGTCCGTAGTTATAGTCGAAGTTGACTGCTGGCACCATCTTCTTGATCGTCTGATACTGAAACTTCCCCCGTTCCTTGAGAATCTTTGACGTATCATACGGGGTAACGCCTTCGATACGAAAGATATCTGGTAGGATATCGTACAAATGCAAACACTGAATTTTGACAACTGCTCATCATGAATCATGTTGTCTAGGTTTGTGAGGCTCTGAGTTCTGAATAGTCAGCTACGAGCCGCCTGGTTTGATGCGTTGATCACTGCGAATACTGGAGCCTTCAGCCTAAAGTCCATACTGTTGACTCCCATGATCAGACCACGAGTCCCACTGTTGGTGACCCTCTGAACTCTGGGCCGAGACCTGGTATTACTGAGCTGGGCATGGTCCATAAGGTAAGTTCCAGTTAGTACTGAGCTAATATAAAGTCTGCGATATCTCCCAGAGCTATGAATATTGAAGGCTAGGATCGCGTTTCCGGTGATGATTTCCAGGGCCTCGTATCTCTGATCACTGATCCCGTTGTCGAGGTACTGAACCTTGGGCTAATAACTGCCTGAATCCCGAGATCTGCAAGTGATCTACAAGCCTGCATTGTCTCAAGTTGCTCAGTTCCGCGCTGAGTTCTCGACCACTCAAGACAAGAATTGCATGTTTCCTATGGATAATGCTCTAAACCCGTACTTCTAATTTTATTATGCCAATAGCTTCCTCGGTTTCCATTTAGCAATAAACCCGAGTCTTTGATGCTATAGGCTCTGTGCTCTGGCTCTTCTGGACTCCTGAGTTCTCTTGGCCTTTGGTAGATTAACTCGACTGCATGTCCAAGGTCGACATGCACGCCCTGTATTTCCAGATCCACCAAAGTAACGAGCCGCCAGTAAATAAGACCTAGATAAATATAGGATCTTAATTAAAGCAAGATCTTAATAAATATAAGACCTTAATTAAAATAAGGCCTTAATTAAAATAAGATCTTAATATCTTAATAAATAACTCTTATAAATAATAAGCCAGATATTAAGCTAATTAATAAGTTAGTTAATAAGCCAGATTATTAGCTAGATTATCTGATTTATAGCTAGCTATAATAAAATATTATAATAATTAATATCCTAATAGTATTCCTAGCTCTAGAGGATTTTATTAATTATATCTCCTATAACTGGTTTTTTTAAAAGTTTATTAATTATAAATATAATTAATATATTTCTTTCTCTACTTGCCAGTATAGTACTATTCTTCTTGTTTGTGACTTACGTGTCCCATACTGATCAAAAAGCTGGGAGACGTATGAAAGCTGGCCGGCGATGCCTATTCCTGTTGCAAATAGCAGAACGGTGCCGTATGAACTAAGACCGAGTTCTCGTCCATAGGGCCCTTCCACCAACGCTGCGAGCTTGGGGGGATCGTCAGGCTCATCGCTACGGTGTGAGCAGAGCTGCTTTGTGAAGCCGTGCCTCTGTTCAGTAATGAGTACAATATAATCGCTGTCGTCTTTGCGATATGACCATGCGATATAGTATGGATGAAGTTGCGCGAAGGAGGTACGGCTTACGCCCGGTATGTTTAAGTAGACATATTGGCCAGCTCGATACCGGGCGAAATAAATTGTGTGTGTGTGTGTGTGTGTGTACATACTTACAGGACATTAAATCAATTTCTACCCTCTCTTAGCTCTATGTTCCTTGTTCTAGGCCATGTCCTGAATTTAGGTCGTGCGCCGCCCTCGCGCAAGATCATAGGCACTTTCCCGCGGTACAGTTTTTGTCCCAACCCCAGCCGAATAGGTATTTAGGCTTCATATGCAATGTCTTGAATACCCTTCTCCACCTCTTGGCTGTTGAGAGGCCACCTGAGGGCAGTAAGTCTGAGACGTGCCTTGATCTTATGCTGTGTTCCTCCTAAATGAAACTTCTGCTCGAGTCTTTCAAGTTTCTTCTCCAATGTTTGAAGTTTATGTGAGCTGCCTTAGAGCCCAGCTTCCAGCTTCTGGGAGCTCTCGAGCCTCGCGGCATTGGGACCTCTGAGCAGCCTGTTGATATAACCTGCGATCGCACCGAGACTGTTGACCTCTTGCAGGAGTCGCCGCACATCATTTTCGGCATTCTTAACGTCTTTGATGTATTGGGAGCATATAGAAGCGATCTTGGCCGATAACTCGACGACGGCGATAACACTAGCCGCAACGCCGAGCCCTTCCATAACGGAATGGCATGGTAGGTTTGCGGCCTTTGCTCAAGCTTGGGACTGAGAGAACGAGCCAGCTTTGGCGGGCTACACTGGGGAGTTCGGTCCAGCTACGCGCGTAGAGCTTCTCGTGATTGGTGCGATACGATAGTGAGCCGACGTAAATATAGCAGTATCACGTGCACCCCAGGCAGTCATGATGCCACGTGTCATTCATGTGAGTCATCCACATGCAAGCCAATGCTCGCAGCCACGCGTTCGTCAGGGGCTTCCAGAATCAGCTTTCTAACGTTCACTGTGCTGTCAGCAGTGATAATGGGACTTTGTCCCAGTAGGTATATACGATTATCCAAGAAGTAAACCCATTAATATTCCGCACAGATCAACTTTATCTCATGACTTTTACCAAGTCATGGTCGGCAAGCAGGATATGACAATCCACTGTTGGAGACAGCTAATCTTGTGCCGAGCCTGCGCCGCACTAGGTGCTATGACCGCTGTGCGCTTAACAGAGGTTACTAGTCGACGATGTTAGTCACGTGATGGGTTTGGGAGGTGACAACCCGCTTGACCAAGAGTATCATTGAGTTGCGTTGCTACTTGATCTGAGACTGTCAGCCCCGTCAATCTGTATGAAGACTTCAAGGAGAAATGGAGGACTGACCAGCAACCATCCATCGCTTGCTTATGCGTTGCGATAGCGCCTGGATGATCTCCTGCAATGCACCATCCGCGTTGCGCCCATACCGTGATTTCAGCAACAGAGCTATATGGCCCACCTTTCGGAACAGCACCACGACCGTCAGAGGCATTCTGCTTGGTTGAAATATGCCGGACGTCTTCTCGATACCTATCATATCTCGAGTGATGTTGACGACCATTTCGAGGGCTGCTATAGAAGACCCCTTGACAAAGAAGGGATTCTCCTCGCGATAGACACGTATCAACCTCTTCTCGTGCTGCTCGATCAGCGCTCTTTCGTTCGGTCAGCTGCCACGAGCACACGCACCGCGCGGCGGGGTCACCCACAGGAGCAAGATCACGATGGCATTGTACTCGTGGTGTAATTGTTTATGAGCCTTGTTGAAAAGATTGTATGTCTCTCGTTGGATTGACATGTCCAGCCTCCAGAATCCATCATCAAGAAGTGCCGTCGAGGTATCAGACGCGTTTTTGGCCAAACTTTGGACACACTGCAGAGTGAACATGGCTTGCAGCTCCCCAGCAAACCCCCCCAAGCTGCCTCCCTCGTCGGAGGAAACCGTGCAAGCCGTGGGAGAATATGAAGCCGTCGGACCAGGGCAGTGGCTCCAAAGTTCATCGTCCCCCGGGAGGGTGTCACCCAGTTGAGCATCATGGACGAGTGGTACTCTTCCAATCCCCTCGGTGGAACAAAGATCTAATCGGTCGAGGAAGTATGTCGCCCACCATACACGGCATCTCTCCTCTCGGGCCGCCGTAGCACAGTCTAGAGACTGGTGTAAACCCATGACATACCCCAGGCTGGCACAGATTGCCAAGGTGGTATACGCGCTGGAGGCAAGACCCTGGCCCTGCTCAAATATGGCAAGCAAAAGACCAGACTGCAGGGTGGCTAGGCGATCCCGACGGCTCATTTGCAGTGACATGAAAGAAGACTTGCAGTCGTTGTATAACGACGGCAAGGAGCCAGGAACGAGTGGTTGAACAAGCAGGATGTGGAGGAGAAGGCAAGCGATTTCGGCGCACGGCATCCTATGTAGCGATTCTGCTTTTTTTCTCAAGGTAACAGGGTGAATCATGGGCAACCATGAATGAATTGAAAGCATGTAGCCATCAATAAGACGTTCTGCATCGATGTTCAATACTTCCAGGGCTTCAAGCAAGGCTGACGTCAAAGAGCTGTCTAGATCTTGACATGCCCGCAGGTAGGTGGCGTGACGTCGGTGCGAAGCCTCGGCGGCAGCGCTCTCGAGGTAATTGATACCTATCAAATGTCTAGGCGGCTGGCACTGCATCTCTTGTCGGTAGCCATAGCGGCATCCGGTGCCGTTGCTTCTCCCACGGGTTAGTATACCTGAGATGCGAACAATGGAGTTGGGTGTGTGTGCGTGTACCCCGCCATGATTCCGGGGCGTGATTCCTATCCTACCTTGTACAACGGCCACAGACTGGCATTAATCGGTCGCAGCTTTTCTTTTGTGCGGAGCATAAGAGGCAGGCGTTCGGAGCCGTAGCCCTCCGTGACATGGCGATGTAGGGCTTATCGAGAAAATATTCCGGGCCCCTAATAATCTGTCACACGGCATAGGTGCCTCGAGATCTAGAGCTGCAATTCAGCGTAGCAGTACGTTGAAGCCCGGTTTGGAGATTTGCCGATGGATCTTCTCCCGGTTATTCCGATATGGTCCCCTAGACGTTTAGATAGCCAAGCTCTAGACGGACACTTGCAGCTGATACTGTCCGTGGCGCTTGTAGTTGAGTTGATGACATGTCCCGGGGGGCCGGGAGGGGGGGCCGTGTATCCTTGCTCCGCCATGCGCCTTTATTCCTCGTAAACTTCTCAATGGCCAATTAAATGAGAGCTCCAAGTGTCTAGATTCGGCGGTGTCCATAGGCTATGTGGCTGTTTGATGTTGGAAAGAAATGGGGGTTCAACCAACCGCCATGTCGCAACTCGGCCTCTCGGCTCTCGGCTTTCGGACTTTAGACGGCCGTGAAGAAATGGCCCGCAAACCAATAAGACGTCGTTCTTTTCTATTTCTACCCACAACGGTCCTTCTGACGTAGGTCTTTAATTTGTAATCTTGGACATGTATTATAGCGCGGTGATCCTGAGGGGGTTTGCTTATCTTCTCCCGTGGTATAAACTTCGAGGAAACACATGCGATCTCTCGTGTCCAAAAAAATATCATCCTTAGGTACCTTTAATCCTTGTTTACATTTGAAATTTGAACAGCACATAAAGAATAGCAGTATGGCCAACAAAATCGACTGGGTCGTTCTGATTCCAGACAAAGAGGGAACGTCAGACAAAAGACCTGCTCTGGCCGAGTAAGTCATCATAATCTAGCTATGAACTTCTGCAAATCTGATCGAGTTCTCATATATTAGGGAACATATCAAGATGATGAACAAACCCATCGAGTCTGGAATCTGGAAATCTGGAGGTCAGAACCTCGTTCTTTCTCTTGGAACTAGAGGACTGATATAAATTGACCAGCCGGCATTCTATCAGCCATTCCTGCTGAAGGCCAGCCGAAGGAATTTAACGGTAGCATTCTCTTCGCGCATGCAGCAACGAAGGAGGAGGTCCTCGATTCACTAAAGAAGGACCCTTTCATGACTGGCGGCGTATGGAATCTGGACAAGGTATGGAAGTTCCAAGGCTATATCAATTACGGATATTAACTATGAAATCCATAGACGACCATCCAACCAGCAAGTATTTCAAGCTAACTTCCCGTGATAATAACTAACTTATTTATAGATTTCGATCGCGTTTGGCCCAGATGGCCCAACTAAGGTCTATACTTAAGAATGTATGTGTATTTTTCGTCTAGCGACTGTAGGTCACTCAGGTCGCTAAGTCCGAGGCATAGAGCCTGCTAAGCTGGGAAAAGCATAGATTCTATAGAAAATATAACAGGCAGTAGGCCACGCTCGTCACGCTCGATCTGTCCCCTAGGAATACTACTTTCCGCAAGAAATAAATAAATACTAACTTACCCAGTGTAGAATTTGTGGCCTTCTCCTCCGTTCACCAGAAGCTGGGTCCTCGCCTAAAACTTGGAATAGCATAAAATGGTAGTAATTTATAGTTTGCGTGCATTGGGTCGACGAGCCGGTATGTGCAGTTTCGATCGATGAAACCTATGGTTATCGGATCCCAAGTTCACTTATTCTGCACATATTATTGCGGCAGCGCCACTAGGCAGAATATGGTTACCAAAGCTACAAAGCATGCTTGTAATATGCTTCGCGAGGAATTCGAGATTAAATTTTTTATTTGAGATTTCTTCATTAAGGGCCAGCTGGCATCTGATAAGAAGCCGTTATGGGGAAATGTTAAGGCAGCAAGAGGCATTAAAGTTATTGTCTGGGAAACTATTACGAATCAGACCTGCCAGTTAGTCTTTGGGTATAGCACCGATTGCCTTTATTATATATAGCACCGATTGCCTTTATTATATATACCAGACTGTAAAAGAAGGGGGCATTAGAAATGGGCAATTTGGTTCCAATATTAACACTGCGAACATTCTGGCAGCTATATTTATCGCAACTGGGTAGGACGTTGGAAGTGTCGCTAAAGCCTCATGGAGTTACTTGACCTCTGAATTAGACAATGAGACGAAAGATCTAAAGCTATTACTTTATTTCCCGTCTCTACCGGTAGGAACTGTTAGAGGTGGCACCGGGTTATCGACCTAGCACGAGGCGCTTAAGCTGCTTAAGTGTAACGCGCCAGACATAAAGGGCCGTCTGGCAGGAGTGATTGCCTTATTTGTGCTTGCGCTGGACGCGAGCACAAGTGCTGCTGTGGCAAACGACACTTTTACACAGGGTCATATGCGTTTGGCCCGAGGGGAACATCTTGAGAAACTGTGAGGATAGTACTCATATCTATTCATTTATGCAAAGCAACTTTTACATCTGAACTCATGTGCTAGTCCTAGTTTTGAAGTAAAGTCTAAGATCGGATATTCGCACAGCAAAAGAGAAGGGGGCGGGGCACGGTCTTACATAGCAGCATAGCCCCTGTGTACAAACCAACAATCCACCTAAAATAGTAAAGATAATGTTACTGAAACTAAAATATTATTGAAGCCTGCGGAGTGTGTTAAGCTCTGTAAGATTGAATGATACTGCTCGGTTTCCGAGAGCATGACAGTCGCTGTGCCCAAGTATAAGCGCAGGGTCGTGCCGCGGTACTCGTTATGGAGGCACTGCAGCTTGGGGATTACCTGGTCGACGATGTCGTCGAACGTCCACGGGAGCTGGGAGGCCGAGAGTATAAAGCCATCCGCCTTACCGCTGGTGAACAATGCCTCGATCTGGTCATCGACCTTAGAGGCTGTGCCGACGAACTCTGGAAGCAGGATGCCCTGTGCGTAGAGCTGGCTGATGTCGTTAGGCTATCGCGCTCGGGGAGCCGGCAGGCTACGTTGATCCTGCAACCTGGATGACTCGACCTGCATGACGGGGTGTCGAGGTTGTAGGACGAGAAGTTGTGGCCAGTGTGCACAGAGAGCGTGATGAGTTCGAGCACGGGGCTCGGAAGCTCGTGGTGGAACGCCTACTTCTCCCGGGCGATCAAGCTGGTCTCGCCGACAAAGAGGATAAACACGTTTATGTGGTCAGGGTTACGGCCGGCGTCCAAGGCGAGGCTCTTAACGTCGTCATCGTAGGTACAACAATCCTCCGGTGTCGGGTTAATCTCAAAGATCACATCAATGCCGGCGGGCGGCAAAGGCCTTGCCCTTGGGCGACTACCCGGCCTGAAAGAGCACTAGACACTCCTGCGGTGAGCGTAGGCATCGGGCAGCGCGCAGTGAGTTACGCCGGGTAATTCGAGACGGACCTCATAGCCACGATGTTCAACCGCAATAGCCATCGCGTGGCCCTCTCGGTGGCGGGTCGGTGCCTGGCCAACAAGGTGCACCGCGGGTTTAAAGACTTTTACTCCAAGCCATTACAATTCATTTGTCACTGTTTCAGGCCCGCGCAATCCTGACAACTCGAACCTATCCTATAAACGCGTCAGTGAAATATAGGACACCTGGGAGCTGCTACAGCCAATAATCTCCCGTATCCGATCGCCGAACATACAATTCAGTGGCTAGGGGTCCTAGATCAGGGTGGGCAGGGGTCCCCTATTCCTCCAAGAGAAACGGGCGTCTAACTACGGGAAATCCGGGAGACCGGCGAGACGCCCGGACAGGAGAGGATGTTAGCTGTTTGATATTCTAGAATTCTCTCTTTCAGACCTTGAAGTCTCTTACGTAACGTGCCCGGCCCCGATTCCGACCACCCCCTGATTCCGACCACCCTCCTTCACGCACGTTGCCTTCGCCTCGTCGTCAACCTCGTCGCCACCACGATAACTAATTCGGCTTCCGATAGTGTTTTCGACTCTTCTAGCTTGTCGCTATCTTCTGGCACCACGCCGGCTTCTATTTAGGTCCTTCGAATAGCCTTAATATTGGCAAAAAGCTCATTTGGGTTAAGTTAAACCTTCTTCCTTTAGACCACCCTGCTGGCTTTAATCTGGCGTTTTAGCTTCCAGGCTTTTTGTAAGGATATTATTAGATTAACGTCTTTCTGGTCCTAGCTTTTAAGAATTTTCCTAAAGAAGAGTCGTTATATGGGGCTTGGTTGCTTCTAATAGGTATACCGGGCCACTATGCTATATAGCTTTTAAGACCGCTTAGGGGTCGCAAAAAAGGTCTCTTGCAGTAGGCAAAAGTACTTATCGGTATAGAAATGGCTGCTAAAGATATTGCTAATAGCTAATTCTACTAATCTTTCTTTTTTTACGCGGTTGTCTTTAATAAAGTAGCTTATAAATACTCTATGCTTAGACAATAGCTAGAGATTTGTTGCCCGCCAGCTAGAACAAATATTTAACTCTATAAGTACCTCTATTTGGGCCTTGTAATAGTAATAGAGGAACCGTTTCTTTGCTACAACTAACAAAAAATTATACCCTCCTTATTACCTAAGATACTTTTTAAAGGCTGTCTTTAGTAGGCCGAAGACAGTAACGTTAAGGAGCTAAAGCATATATAATATATAGGCTGGCAAAAAGATAATATATACGTAATTTAAGAAGCATTTCTATATAAAATTAAGCATTATATATATATAGTGCCCATTTATTATAAGTAGGCACCATTTAGATAGGCCTTTTAGCACTATTAGCAGAAGGAAGACCCTTTAAAGCTAATAGATAGTAATAGGTTCCTTTATCTACCCCTTTTTTATCGCTATAAACTGCTAGCTATCGTAATCTTTAAGGGCAATAGGAAACTACTACTATTAAATGCTTAGCCCCTTAAAAATAATTAAAGGAATTAGGGACTTACTCGTAGTAGAGATATACTCGAGAAAAGAGGTCTATGCTCTTAAATTAAAGTCCTTTTAAAAAAGCTTGCTATTGTTAGAATAGCTAATATTTAGGGCCTTCTCCGACTTACCCTCTATAAGCCCGCCCTTATTAGTATTCTATTAATTGGCCGGCTTAATTGCGTTTACAATAGGTAGCTGTCATGGGCTCTGCACTAGGTACAATGGTCCGGTGAACTGGGAAGGCCAACACGTATATTAGGTGTAGGTCTTGTGCAAGACTGATTCTTGCCCCCCTCCAGTCTAAGATGTAGGGGCTTCGGGCCCCTTTTAAGAGGGCCCTTGCGGGAGCCACGCCGGGGCTTCTGCGTGGCTTCTGCCCGGTTGTTATAATTATGCCTTCCCCCCCGGAGGCCCGTCCTCAGGCCGCTTTTATACGGCATTTAGGCCGGCTTCTATCACAGCTTTTACAGGCACCTTTAAGTTACTATACCCGGTAAGTCACTAAACCTTCTAAACCTATACACAACTTCTTCAGTGCTGCATAGGCTAGACAGTGTAGTTTAAATAGCTTGCCCTTTAGGCTGCTTTTAACCTCTCTCTCTCTCCGACCTTTAACCTACTTAAAGCTCTTACAGTGGCTTTCCTTCTTTCTCTCTTTAGGTTACTTTTAAAGATCTTTCTTCTTAACATTACCCTTATTATTATCGCCATATTTAACTTGTCTTTCTGTAGCTTTTCGCCTAACCAACAGCTAGGTAGAGAGTCTTCTTCTTCTAAAAAGTCTTGTAATCAGACTAAATTATAAATATCTTTATTAGGCATTACTTGCTCTGCTTTGTGGCTCTTTTATAAGTATATGGCTCCTTCTTCCTTTTGTTTCTCTTCTCCTAACCCTTTTACTCTTTCAGACTCTTTATATTTATTCCCTATATAAAGCTTAGATAGTCTATCTAAAAGGCGCCTTGCCTTATTAGGTTTAAATCTTAAGGGGACTAGTAGTAATTATACTAGTCCTATTTCTAAATCTCTTGCTACCTCTTCCTCTATAGAGCTATCCTCCTTTAAACTAAATAATATCTTAATAGTAACTTAAGATAGGTCCTTTAAGACAGCTAATAAACAGCATGCCCCTACTCTATAAACCCTTTAAACTTATTATAAGGTAGTTGTAAGTATTGCCTCCTTATTAGAGGATCTAAGAAAGAATAGGCCCCTAAAAGTACCTTAAACTCTCTAGAATCTTCCTACCTTAACTATAGAATATATATAGTTATATATACTTGCTAAGGCTGTTAAGTATATAATGCCTCCTAGTTAGTAGTATATTTCTGACAGCTTTATAGATATTGTTTAATCTTTATGTAACTTATCTAGATAAAATAAGAGAATATAGTTTTAGAGCTAGGCAATCTAGTCTCAAGCTCTCTATAAGGCCTATATATACAGCTTTCTAAAGAAAGTAGAAGAAAATATACTCTCTTTATAAGAATATATATCTTATATAGTAACTAATTTAGAAAGCTTTTAGTATAACTAATATATTAAAAAGCATTACTTACCCTATATAATAATAAGTATTCTTTTTTTTATTTATCTTAATTCTATTAACTATTCTAGAGTAATCTTCTAATTATTAGGTTAATTACTAACCTTTATCTTATAAAGGCCTTTCTATAAAAAATTACTTAAACTGTAGACCCTATACTTTTAATAGTATAAGAGAACTAGCTGTTAATCTTATAGCTTTGCCTAGCCCAAACCCTAATAAACCTATCTGCAAATAGCCCTAGTAGTACTCTAATATTCTAAAAGACAGTAGAGAATTCTAAATATAAGGATAGTTTGTAAAGAAACAAGGAGAAGAAATAAATTAAGGTTATAAATATAAGTCTCCTATACCTTAAGATAACATTATATACTAAGCTATTTAAAAATCAGCTATTATAGAGGCTAGTATCTTTTAGTTATAAGCCCTAGCTAATTTATACCTACTTTATCTAGTATAGTTTAGGTTAGCCAACTTAGTAGATAATCTTTATAAAAAGATCCTAAAGGATCTAGTTAATACTTATTATTGTATACTATATATAGTTCTGGCTAATAATAGGTTCCTAGTTTAGTATAGCTTAGTTTAGGGGTTTCTCTTAGAGGTTTTACAGATTATAGATAATACTTTTAGAGCCTAGCTAAAGGGTTTTCTACTGCTGCTATAAGAAATAATGTATAGAATATAGATAGCTCTTCCTCTATAATTACTAGGGAATATAGTAGCTTAGTGATTTATATTAGTATAAAGGGTTTGGTTTTTTAGAGTAGGATAATAATATCCTTATATTGCCTTTTTAAGGATCTTTCTAGTCCCCCCTTAATCTAGACATTTCTAAGGTTATTTATACTTAATTCTAATATATTAATTTTTCAAACCTTCTCTCTCGCTTATATTATATCTTATAGCCTTTTACTAGGCCTTTATCTAATAACATTTCTCTTATATTAGGCTAGTATTAGCTTTATTAGCTACTATTCTAGCATTTATTAGACTAGCATCGGCTTTATTAGCCAGTTATCTAGCACTTATTGAAATATCCTTAAGTTTATTAGCCAGTTATCTAGCACTTATTAAAATATTATTAAGTCTATCCTAGCTCTTATAAGCCTATTATTTACTTATATTATAGCCACTTTCTATAGTCTTTATTAGTCTAGTCTTAGGCTCTTTTTCGGTTTTGCTTCAACTCTCTCCCTTTCTAATACTTTATAATAGTTTTATCTACTAACATTTTGTCTTCTAGCACCTATAAGTTATATTTACTAAACTATTCTTTCTATTTTATTAAGTAGTATATAGTATCCTTAATCTCCTAGTAGTTTTAGACCTCTTTTAGCTCCTATTCTACTTATTTATCCTCTAAGTCTAGTAGGCCTAGGATATCCTTTATTAGGTCTTTTAGGTTTCTTGCTACCCAAAGCTCTAGTTGGCTTATATAGTATATATAGTATATTTATAAATACTTCTTTAGGAAGACTAAGCTATAAGCCTATTTGCCTATTTAAGATAGAATCTTAAATAGGCTAACCCTTTATAGAGTAAGTTTTTTATCTTTTAGGTATAAATACTTAGCTGCTAGTAATATTTATTTACCAATCTTAAATTGCTTAAGTTAATGCTATTTATTATAGTTTCAAGCTTATATCTCAGCTATATATTTCTAGTTCTCCTTACAATCTATCTAAATTTACTAGAGTTTCTCTAATTATTCCTCAGCTGCTAGTGCCTCTCTCCTTAAGACACTATTCTCAGTAGGCTATTAATTATAAGAAATAGTAAAAAAAAGTTTATAGCTAAAGAGAGCTTTAAATAAACTTATTTTAATTGTAGAATTTCATACTAAATTACAAGCAAAGAATGTAGTATATAACAGGTTTAGCTAGTTTTACATATTTTCTATTATAAACGCCCTTAGATATTATTCTAATATTTAGTTTATCCTCTCTGTTTATCTATTACCCTATAGGTAGTATATAGTAGTATATTAGTTCTTAATCCTACTTAGTTAGCAAAGAGTTTTCCAAAACTTACTAGTAAAGATTATACCTCTATTAGTTATAATTCCTCTTAGTAGTTCCTATTTATACTTAATCTCCCTATAGAAGATCTTATTTAGTTTTACAGCATTTATTATAGTATTTATTAAAAGGAAAAAACTTATTTTAGTAAATCGATCTATTATTACTAAAATTATATCTACTTCCTTGCTATCTATAATAGCAGTCGAGAGTCTAGTAACAAAATCTATACTAAGTTTTTATATAGGATCTAATAGAATCAGTAATAAAGCAAGCTCTTTATATAGATAATAGTATAGTATAGATATATATTAATATATTATATAAGAGCGTATATAATGTATAACAATAGCCCTTAAGCCTAGCTAGTAAAAATGTTTTTTAACTAGAATTTATATCCTTATTTGCCCCTAGTATCTACTTAGCGGCTTATTATAGTAGGTTTATAGGATCTCCTATCTTAAAGCTTCTTATTCTAGTATATATATATATCTCTTCTAGTAAAGCAGTCTATCTTGAAACTTATAACTAAAGCTATCTAAAACAGCCCTATTTGAGAATTAAATCCTTTTAATTATAGTCTAAATTATAGAGTCTTCTTTTTAGGCTTTATATATTAAGTCTAATAGTAGAGAATAGGGCTCTCAGTACATTATACCTATATTATATATATATATCTAGACCTAGACTCTTGTTATAAACTGCCTTTATAGGAAAGCCGCAGACTTAAGCCAACGCTCTATTAGAGAGGAATCAATTTTTAAGATCTCTTATACTTTAATATTTCTAACTATAGCCTTAAATTAAGCCTACTATTAGTCTTCTAGATAGGATTATATATCCTTCCTAATGGTTGTAACTATTTTTAATTCTAAAGTTAGTATCTAACTTAAATTTAGAGGCTTTTTTTCTAATATATAGTTAGGCCTTCTTAATAGACTATCTACTAGATTTATCTTCTCAGAGTAGTATTTAATAGTAAAATCAAATCCCGCTAGATATATAAGCTATTAAACCTATTTCTAGGTTAGTTTCTTTTGTTTTATAAAGCTATAAAGGTTATTATAATTAGAGAGTACTATAACTAGTTCTTATACCCCTTTAAGGTACTGTTGCCAGTGTCTAAAACTCTTAATAATAGTACTTAGCTTCTTGTTATAAGTCGTCTAATTTAGCTTAACTCCTAAGAATTTCTTTAACTAAAAAGTAATTAGATACTATAGAGATTTGTCCTTATAGCTATATTGCTATAAGATTACTAACATAGCAGCTCTGTCTAATATATTATACTTAATTTGAGTAGGAAGTATAGAATTATAGTGTTAGAAAAGAGGGTACTTATTAGAATTTTGTCTTAAGCCCTTTAAAAGCCTTTTGTGCCTTAGTATTTTCTAGGGCAAAGAGATTAATTCCCCCTAGCTTTTGGCTATATTTTATACTTTTTAGTTATTTATTAAGCGATTATATAATCCTCAAATAATCCTAGATAAACCTTTAATAGAAGTTATAAAAACCTAGAAAGACTTAAATGTTGCAGTAGGTTGTTAGTATAGGCTATTCTTAAATAGTCTTAATTCTATTAAAGTCTATTTAGACTCCTTTCCTTCTAACTAAAAATCCTAGAAACTTAATTTCCTTTTAAAAAAAGTAGTACTTCTTAATATTACTATATAGCTCTACTATTATAAGATAATCTATAATTGTTTATATATATTTTTATACTTTTCCTTGCTTCTTAAGAAAATCAAGATATTGTTTAAATAAATAATTATATAGATATTAATATAATCTTCTAAAACCTTAGTAATAAAAGATTAAAATATAGCTAGTATATTAGTTAATCTAAATAGTACTACTCTAAATTTATAATATCTATATTAAGTATAAAAAGCAGTCTTCTATTTATTATCCTCTTAGATATAAATCTGATAGTATATGTCTATTAAATCGATCTTAGAGAAAAACTATATACTTAATAGTTAATCTAGAATCTCTAAAACTAGCAGTAAAGAGTACTAATTTTTTATTATTATTTTATTAAGGGCTCTATAATTAATATAGAGCTAAAAGGTCTTATTCTTTTTTAGTATAAATAAGATTAGTATATTTATAAGACTCTTACTAGGGGTAATTTATCTTAACTTTAAACTTTCTTTAATCTATTCCTTTAAGACCTTAAGCTCTCCTAATAAGAGTAGGTATAGGGGAAGAAAAAGGGGCAAAATCCCCTTTTCTAGCTCTATTATATAATCAGCCTTTCTCCTTAGTAGTAACTCCTTAGCTCTGGCCTTAATAAAAAACTCCTCTAGCTTCTTTAATTATAGGTATATCTAAGATAGATTTAGGGGTAGTCTCTCTTCTTTATTTATCTCTTAAGGCTCCTATTAATCCTTTTGCTTTATTAGGTTAAAAGGTTTAACTATAGAAAAGATTGTATAATAATAAAAGATCCTTCTCTAATTTTTTAAAAAAGACTTTACGGTTTGTTATACTATATAAATTTTATCCTGCTAAAGCTACTAATCTTTTAGATAACTTTCTAGCCCTATTTAAAAATGTTTTAAACTTAAAGTATCTAATAATAGAGTAGACTCTAAGCGTTGCCTTCTAATTATAATATAATTTTATATCTCCTTCCTCTAATTGTTAAAATAATCCTTAAGTAATAAAGGTACTTAATAGATACTATAAGTAGAGACTATAATCTCTTAGATTCCTACTACTAATACTAATAACTTTATAGATAATTTAAGACTAAACTTTTCGATAAATAAAATACTAACTAAATCTACTTATATTTATATATCTAGATTAATTTTGATATATCTTTAACCCTACTTTGTTGTTACTTTACTAGAGATTATAAATATATCTTAGACTTTAATTGTCTCTTTTTCTACTTCTAAGTATAGTTATTAGTCCTTCTCTTTAATCTTAGATACTGTTTCTATAGGTAGTTAAGAGGTACCTCAGCTCTCTCTTCCTTGGTTTTAACCTTAATAGCCCCTAGATTAATAGTTGCTGCAGCCTTATACTTAATTTACTAATGCTATAGTTTCTATCGGTATTAGGTAGTCTAGAGAGTAGTAGTAGGTATTTCTATATCTATAGTATATAGTTATCTTACCTATTTTATCTAGAGGATTTAGCTTTAGGGTTGCTTTAGAGGTACTTCCCTAAGCATTTTAATTTGGTTAAATATAAAAACCCCTAGCTCTTAATCCTTAGCCTCTTCCTTAGCTTTACTACTATAGATAATTTTAAGTTTTACCTTATATATTTAAAGTACTTCCTAAAGGGCTTCCCCCTTATTTTCTTTTATTAAAGGTTTTATTAATTCCCCTCTTCCTTAGGCCTACCTCTTTATGCTTCCTCTTTCTTACCTTTTCTAGGGTATTAACCTAGATTGCTTAAGCAATTTTAACTATCTTATTCCTAGTCTCTGGTATACTAAGGGTATATTTTATTTAAATCTCTAATAATACTTATCCTAACAGCTTTAAAAGAAAGAATTTAGCCTTTAAACTATTACTCTTTATTTCCTATTCTAATTCTAATATTTTAAGATACTAGTAGAAGGTCTATAGGTCTTAGTTTTCTTATTAGTAGGTGGTATTAATTAAGCTTTAAATAATGTTTGATATACCTTAAGAATCTTTCTTAAAATTAGAGCTAAAAGTCTTAAACTTGTTCTACTTATAATAGTCAAAGATAGACTTATCTCCTTTTCTTAAGAACTTTATATAAGTATCCTAACAGTCTCAATACTCTTTCTTAATATAGTTTAATATATATATTACTTTTATTTTATTGTTATAGAGGGTTTATAGTTATGAGATATAGGCTCTTTCTAAGTCTATTATCTAGCTATTATATTACTAAAGGGTATAGGCTATAGGTAGTAAAGTAATATTAGCCAGCTTTAAGTCTTTCGGCTTAACTTTAATAGTTGTTTGAGCTGCTTCTAGAGTATTGATCTTCTATTAAAGTAGTTAATTATATTCCCGTTTTTATGCTAGAATATTATTGAGCTAAAGTATTCCCGAGCTGCCCTCGGTGTTATTGTGATTTCCTTGGGATCTTCCCCTTCTTTCACCGGTCTTTGGTAGCATTATGGGTAGTGTGTAGAAGAAGAATCAGAATTGTTATGGGCTCTGCACTAGGCATGATGGTCTGGTAAACTGGGAAGGCTAATACGTATATTAGGTGTAGGTCTTGTATAAGACTGATTCTTGCTCCCCTCTAGTCTAAGACGTGGGGGCTTCGGGCCCCTTTTAAGAGGGCCCTCGCGGGGGCCACGCCGGGGCTTCCGCGTGGCTTCCGCCCGGTCGTTACAGTAGCCCTATAAAGTTAAACCTCTTGGAGGTCACGTGAGGATCGAGGGGATGATTATGTAATCAAGTAGTAATAGTATAGTGATAATAGTATTATTGTTGGATTTTTCTAGTTGCTTGTTTGCTTGAATATCTAGCTTATTCTCGAGAGAGAACCCGCTTATTTATAGCTTTAAAAGAGGGTCTATAGAATATTCGAGAATTTATTAATTACTAATTACCAAGTGGTAATTAGTAATCCATTAGCTAATAATTAGTATATTATTACGTAATATAGAATTCCTTAGAAGTAGGTCGAATAGACTAGATCTAAAGAAGGTGGGTTAAGGCGTATATATAGTTTTCGCCTACCCACTAGGTAGAAGGTTCTAGAAACCGGCTTACGTAAGCAGATTACGTAAGCATATATTATTGGCTTATATTATAGTATGGGTTATTAGTATGCGAGATATATAGGTCTTAGCCTTATAGCCCTAATAATTAATAAGTTATTAAAGAAAGAAATATTTTTATTTATTTATTATTTAGGCCTTTTTATTATTTTAATTTATTTCGGGGGTTTATTTTATATAAGTAATATATATTATTATAACCCTTATTTTATATAGTATTACGTAAGCACGTCTGCTTACGTAATCGGGCTAATATACTTATAAAACCATAACCCAACATTCTGTTTAGTAGCTGCCCTAAGCTGCTTTACTTTAACGCGCTAATACTTACGGCTTTAGAGAATAGGATAATAAAGGAGGAAGGCCCTTAGCCAGTTTCTTTCGAGAGAAGTAACCTCCTTTCCTGAAGAGCCTAGACGGGCTGCTAGGGCCCTTGTTTCCCGGCAAGTTAGAGTATGGCCAAGACTGCTTTAATTAACTAAAACTATCGCTAATTAGTCCTTCTAATGGTCAGAAAGAACCCTCTAAGGGTTGGCGGCAACATAATAGCTTTAGGCGCCATAGAAACAATTATAAAGTATAGTATATAGGATATGCCAGGTTCTAGCGGCCTTCCTGACAGGCATTCCATCCCTATACGTAATAAGGGCGTTATAAATCTCAGCTTTACCATAGGGCTTTATGATAACAAGTATAATGCCTGGAAGAAGTTTAGTAATCAGAAAAAAAGTCCTCATAGAGAAAACATTGATTTTATGTAGGGTAGGTACAGACGCGTGTACGCGTAAACGCGGGTGTAGGGCGGTCGGAATCAGGGGGTGGTCGGAATCGGGGCCGGGCACGTTATCAGCCACCTTTGCCTCTTACACTTGCAGAAATGTATACTGACTGTTCTGCCCCTGTTGCCGCTCGGTTTGGGACCCTACCAGGTTAGGACTGCCCAGTCTCGGAGGCGACGGGAGCTGTGTAGCCCTTTCGGAAGCTCCGTCATCCACTGCCGTCTCCCTCCCGTTCGCTTTCCCATTTCTCGCGACGTCCCTAGAGGAACGCGGCTCTGTGGGGTGTTTCGCAGGCGAACTTACCGGGCTGTACGTAAACGGGTTTTGGGCCTTACCCTGCTCAGTGGCCCCTGCTTTCCGCGGGGAAACACTAATTTCGGAGCCTCCACCGACGTCCAACGACGCCTTCGATGTGAATCCAAACTCGTCCACGAGGACGACCAGTACATCCTGCCCGGGTTGGAGTTCATCCTCCAGCAATGCGGCGTTTAGCACCCCGACAATGCTCCCTCTCCCGTACATCCACTTCCCAGAAGGAAAGCCACCCTCGGCCGACTTCTTCATCCACTCGATCCGGCTTCGCCAAGGTTGCTGATCGTGCGGCATATACGCCAGGATGTGGAACGTCTGTCCACCCTTGAACGGCGTGTCATTGTCGCGGGGTAGAGTGAGATAGGTCCGACACTGGATAAACCCACAACACTTCAGCTGGAAGTTTGTCAACGTCCTGGCTTTGAACCGGAACGTGGTCGTGTTAATCGGCCCGTGGAAGCTAGTTCGTGGCGCAATGTTCGGGAAGAAGCCCTCCACAAGCCTAAGAGACCGGGCTGCAACGCTAGAAGGCTGCTCAGTATCTGTCTGATATGTGGGGCAAGTGTGGAGTTGTAGTACGATACAATCGCCTAGAGACTGCCCTTCGCCTTCTGGCGGAAGATACTTGAACGCTGAATCGTTACATACGGTTGATAATATAGATGGCCGCGGACCTGCGCAAGCCTTCCGTACAAGTCTTCCCAAGTTCTAGTAGCGGATTCCTCCCCATCCACGATTTTCCAGCGGAAATGTAGCTGATAAGGGTGCAGCTGGACGTCGAAAAAGAACCATTGGCCTTCCCACTCGTCGGGTTGAGGGAAAGGGAACACGTGCATGGACAATGGCAGATCGATACCATCGATGCTGCTGAGGACCTCTCTATGCTCTCCCGCTTCGTCGTCGAAGAAGCCCGGTTTACCAAACTGAAGGCGGACTGCCCCGACCAAGTTGTGGCCTCGAATGAGTTGTCGATCGCCGGACGTCGCTATCTCCAGCCCCTCCAGGCTGGAGAAAAACTGTACTCCAAGGGGATTTAAAGAAGGTTGCCCTGCGCCGGGGCCTGATATCGATGGACGTGCCATGGGCATGATGACCGACATTCGTGGCCCTATTCAACCGTCTCTTGGTCGAATACAAATAAGAGAACAGAGAACTTTAACAAAGGAAGGACTCCGCGTCCGAGACAACCTCTGCGATTCTTATACTGGTTGCCCTCTACCCACATGAGGGAACACTTGCGAGTTCTTCTCGGATGGCTCGGGGTTCTGCATCAAGTTACTGCCACTCGTGTCAGCTTCGAAGCCTAGACCTTGCTCTCTCTAAGCCTGTGACACGATTTTCTCGATGCCATTGGCTTACTCTCGCGGGATTGAATCGTTCCGGCCGCTCCCTTCGTGGATATCACATCTCCGGGACATGGGTCTCGATCATTTAAATCAGAATTTCGTCTCGGGAGATGACTTCCGAGTCACAGATAGACAACAGAGAAATCGCCAGGTATGATGAATCTCTAACTCGTATTTCGGTCCCTGTGCCCTTTTCACATTCCCTTGCTTCCACGGTGACGCTGCAGGCCTTCTAACCACAACTTTCCTGTACCGATCGTGGCCACTTGCCCAGCCACTCGCTCTCTCTTCTCCCATTCCCATTCCTGCACCCAGAATTTCTACGTCCGTAGGTATCATCATGTCTCCAGAAGACAGAGTTATGGTTCCCTTACACGAGATCCGTCGTACCATCGAAGACCTCAATCGTCAACACGCTCAAAACCAACCTCAAAGAAGGCAGGACGAGCCTCGTCCGTCAGCCGTTCCCTACACAATTCTACTTTTTTCCGCTGACATCATCGTGCTCCATCTAGAGAGGACCACAGTCCCATTGCATGAGATCCACCGTACCATCGAAGACCTCAATCGAAGGTAAGGCGAGTCTTCACCGTCAGCCATTCCCTACACAACTCTACCTTCTCCGACTAATATTATCGTGCTCCGACTAGAGACAATCAGAGTCCCCATGGATGAGATTCGCCGTACGATAGAAGACCTAGATCGTCAACGGGCTCAGAATAGAGCGAAAAGAAAACGAGAGCGCTCTCCGCCACCGGCTGGCCCCTCGCGCAGTTCTGAGTCGATATCCTCCGGCAACGCCGTTCCCCACGAAAAAAAGGCCACGGTTCCAATAGATGAGATCCGCCGTACCATAGAAAATCTAGAACGCCAGCGTGCCAATACACGAACACTTCGAGCGTGGGAACTACCTCTTGACACATACACCGATCAGGATGCCCTTACGCCCGGACGGGAGGTTACAGAGCTGGAACACCAACGGTGGCTGGAACGCCACCGTCAAAGAACCGAGGCAGCTCGACCGCGATACTCGCGGCGACCTGCACAACGGGCAACGCAACAGAACGAGGATGAATCCACATCTGAAGACACAGCTGACCCGAAGCCACCCGCGAGAATACCTGCGGTACGGGTCCAGAGGATGCGCCGACAGCCTGCCCCTCGGAGGGCAGTCGTAGGCTTGCTTTTCCAGCCTCCAATCGTCCACCCGCGAACTGTGCCTCCGCCCAGTACCCCCAGTCAACAAGAGGAAGAACCTCCGGCTACGCTCATCACACCCCCGCCGCCTCCTAAGAAGAGGCGTCGGTTCACGTATCAGACTATACAGCTCCAGCGAGAATCCATACACGCCTTCCTTGAGCACCTTGACGCTTGTTTTGGCCAAAAAGAGGAGGCGTCGCGCACAAGATCCTGGTACAAAGAGATCCCTCTTCCTCTCCAGGTAGAGACTCCGAAGTCGTTCTACCAAGCCTTCACAGATAAGAGAACCATGCCCATCTCGCATTACACATTCTGCTACGGGATAATTCCCGCCTACAAACTCAATACCATTCATTAAAAGGCATACCGAATACCATCACTACTACATACTACAAAGACAATTCAGCACTGCTACAGGTATCTTCCATCAAAGGGGGAGTCGAATGTCGCTATTTACTCCAAATGCCATACCTCTTTCAAAAAAGGGATACTGCCAAAGGCCTACTCAGTGAACAATATAAACATCAGATACGAGCACCAGTACCCTAAGCAGCTAGACAATCTCACCCCAGTCAAAGAAAAGTTAATCTCTCTCCAAAGTACATTCGGCTACATCACAAAGTTCACAGTCGACAGAAAGACTCAATTAGGCATCAACTACCAAAAACACATCAAGGGTCATATTGTCGTGTTTCCAAACAAAGTCGAAGACCTCGTTACAACGATTCTTCCCCACCCGCTTCTACAAACAATCGAAAATATCCACGTCTCTTAGAGCGGCGCCGGCAAGCCAAGCCCAGCAGATATTAGACACCTTCTTCAAGTCCGCAAATCTCGTGTCAGTACAGCCCTGTCGTAGCTCCAACACAACAACCCGCTCTACAAGCACATCATCATCAACCATAACGAGATGGCCGGCTAGCGATACACAGAAGACTCCAACGTCCCCGCCATTATTATGGAGAGCATGCAGAAAAAAGAGCCGTCAGCCACAGAAAAGACGGCAACGGACCACATAGTCCCAGATACAGACCGAGGCTTAGAGGACAGCGGATATACCAGCATCAAAGAACTCCTCAACTCACTAACCGGCGACTCCAGTGACGAACCACGCCCATCAAGAGAACCCACGGCGCCCCCTAAGCAAAGACAACCCTCGTCTGGTACGGAGCGATCGGCTCCCGCCCCTGGTGATGCGCATGCCGATCTTGAGGCGGATACTATCTACGAGAATGTATCCTCGGCTATGTTCCCTGTCGATAGGTCCGCTGCTTTCAAAGACGCTAATAAGCTGTTCTTCCTAGTTGACGCAATACAGATGACGGAGGACCAAGATCCAAAGCAGACTCGGGGACACCGGATCAATCTACACACAGCAGGAAACCAGCCATTCATCAGGGTCGAACACGGCGCGGAATTCGCGGACAACCTACACGCAGACTTCTTCCCCCAGACCTTCCCCACACTCTTCCCTTAAGGCAGAGGCGGCCCAAAAGCACTGCCTAAACCAGACCTCGACCCTGCCGGGCCCACCCGCAACCACTCGCTCAGCTATTTGGCCAAATACATACTGCAAAGACATAGTAATCAATTTGCGACCCATCCAGTCTTCTGTTTCCTAATTTTCAACACCTTGCTCAGATCATCCAACCGCCGAATCAGTATACTTCGCATATCCAGGCGCTCCTTCGAGAAGGTCGAAGAGGTCTATACAAATCTCTAAGAAGACCGACTAAAACAAGCTATAGAGGAGATACACCATACAGGATCCACGACAAATCAAGATATCATGCTGCTTCTCCGTAAACTATTCGTCTTCAGCCACGCCCAGCCACTCTCAAACAAAAGTCAACTGCTCATGTGCCGAAAGATACAGGCTCTCTACATCTTAATAAAGATGCCTGCCATTTGGTTTACCATCAACCCAAACAACATCAACAACCCCGTAAAGATAAAGCTCGCCATACACAGGCTCCACAACCACGACAAAGCGAAAAAACTGCTGGCTGATCTACAGCAGAGATACGACAGAATCGCCCTCAGTACCATAGATCCCGTCAGCTCCGCCCTCTTCTTCCACCAAAAAGTCTTCGAGAAATATATCAAAACAAGCGAAGAATCGGTTTTTAGAAAAATCAGCCACTATTATGCCACGATAGAAACCAATAAACGTAGCAGTCTACACTTACATGGCCTGCTCTGGCTCGAAAGAAACATAAGATTACCATCCCTAGTCGAGAATATAGCCATCCCCAGCAAGACAGAATACCGTACCAGCGTAATTCGCTACGTAGACTCTGTCTTTCACAAATATCTCGACAAAAAGGCTGGTAAGGCTACCCGACAGGACAGGAAGCTAATCCATCCGGTCATAGACATAATAAACAGCAGCGACGCTCTCACAACGGCCTTTAACAACAAGTCCAACTACATTACGTACTATTATCAGGTTCACTCCCACACCTATATATATATCAAGTACTCTCTACAAGGTCTCGCCGAGAAAGGGGCAAACGGCCATAGCAGGACATCCTGTCGGTTTAAGGCACCTTGGAAGACTGTCAAACAGACAGGCTTCACAACAGACAGCTTACTCGAAATCCGTCGCAACTATCCCTTGGTCAACCGATATAACAGAGCAATAACGGTTGGCCTCCGCCACAACCACAACGCCTCGTTTATCTTAACTAAAACCAAAGGCATTACCATAGTATATTACATCACCAACTACGCCACAAAGCTAAATACACCCATATGGCAACGCCTCGCCTTCGCAGCCGACGCTCTTCAACAGCGTCACGAGTCCGCCGCCATCAATCCTCAGCCACTAGACACCGCGCCAAATAATGATCACCAAGCCACTATACAAAACGAGACACGGCAATTCTTAATAAAGACCGCCAATCGCATATTTTCCGAAAGAAAACTCTCCGCCGTAGAGGTCTGCTACCACCTACTCAGCTATCCTACACACTTCACAAACATACCCAACTAGTCGTTCCTACACCTAAAAACACTCTCTATTGGGCAATCTTCCGGCGCTGGCCCCACCTCCGCCGTCTTGCCGGCCTAGAGACAGACACCGACGAGCCCCTCGAGACAGTAAATCTTAGGGAGGAAGGCCGCACTCTGTCATACTTCGAGACCTACACATGTAGAGGCCCACTCCTCGCGCACCTATACCTGTACGACTATCTCTCCATAATTCGCTTGGTAACACGAAAAGACCAAGACGACGACAAATTTCACATATCGCTCGACAGACTTTATCCAGACGCCCGTAACTAGATGTAAAAGCTTCGGCTACCCCATAAATACGCCGTCCCAATCTTCCAAGGACTCATTAGCGACGATCACAAGGAAGACGATCCAGACTACTTCAAACAGTGCGCCCCCGCGTACTCCCCCCTCCCCTTTTCCCTCCCGGTTGGCCCCCGGCCGCGAGTTTCTCCCACACTGCTGACACTTTTCATAGTAATTCTGTCCTCCACCTCTCCTTATTTATACCGTAGGTATCATTCCTATCTACCACCGACGGCAACATTACTAACATTTGGTTCACTCACAAAGCCGCCCTTCCCCCCCGCCTGCGTTTCTTTATCTCAAACATCTCGCTTCTCAGAAAGTCAGCCAAAGACGCCCGCAAAGATGCACAACTTTAGGCCAACAGATCGGAGGGCGACGATACAATCGATGTAAATTTCCCTCTGGCCGAAGCCGACGACGGCCAATCTACTATTACAACCGCTAAGCATCACCAAACATATACAGCTGTAATCCAGACTCTGCAAAACGCTATACGAAATTCCGATGCCACAAAAGACTCTCCAGTCCTACGGGACCTGGTCCGAGATCTGCGACAAGAGAACCAGCCTGACAAAGCTCAGCCCATAGTCCAACGCCACGAAGGCTTCTATCCACATATTCGACGCAACCAGAATAGCCCCCTAAGCCACTATCCAACGCCTTCCCCAGACGACATCCAGGCTGCCGTAAAAGCCCAACACATATTGCATCTCCGGATACTAGACAACATAGAGACTGGCCCCCAATAGGACACATACTCCATAATAAACACAAATATCAATGATTTACTAGACCGACACTGCAACACCGAGATTGTCCCACCGTAGCTAAACCAAGACCCAGCAATACGACTCCCTCAAATGACTATTAACACCGACCAAACATTCAGCTTCGTAGAACTCGGTCACCAAACTACCATCCTCTACACACTCAACTACCTACAAGGCATAGGCCTCCAGCTTATCTACAAATTTCTAGACAAATACACCGCTAACCCCGACTCAACCGGCCAATATCTTCAGTACATCGAAGGCCCCGGCGGTACGGAAAAATCCAGGGTCATTAATGCCCTTAAGCATATATTCGCTGTAAAAGATCAACAGCATCTTCTACAAATTACTGGCTCATCCGGCAGTACGGCCGCGCAAATCGGCGAGACTACAGTCCATTCCGCCTCCAGACTAGACATTCCTCATTCGAATAAACAACTCCCTCGCTTCTCGGAAGCAAAAAAATGGGCCTAAAAGCAAAAACTGGCCTTCGTAATCAATAAGGTCAGCATACTAGGGGGGGCCACCCTTTCCAAAACTAATTCCAACCTCCAGGCCCTCCGCGACTACTCCAATAAGCCGTTCGGCGAAATTCCCGTTATTCTCCTAATAGGCGACTTCTATCAGTTCGCACCCGTCTTAGAGACAAATCTCCTAGTCGACCAAACAATAGATCTTACCTCCACGGCCTCCATAAAACAGAGAACCATTACACACCACCGCAGCTACAACCTATAGCTATTATTCAAGACCGTTGTCCTTCTCGAAAAACAAGTCCGCGCTAGAGACAATCCCAAGCTAGTTGCACTCTTAGACAGAGTTCAAGCTAGAACCCAGACCACAGAAGACTTTAACCTGCTCAACACAAAGCTCGTAGACCGCTCCCAGATTACCTTTAAAGACAGCTTACGCGCCATAATACCCCTCAACCCACAACCAGTAGTCCCTCAACATAAAGGCCATCATAGACTAGGCCCGCTTTTATTAAAAACATATCTCAGTCTTCGTCTCAACCCATAGCTAGCAATCCACTACATTATCTCAGAGTAAGATCGCGCAGACAATCAAACAAAGAGACAACTCGTACTATAAGGTCCCCGGTATCTTCTTTTACGCTCAGGACATGCCTCTCGTCATGAACAAAAACATATATACAGGCTTAAAGATTGTAAATAGCGCTAAATTCACCGCCGCAGACATTATCCCTAATCCGAAATACCCAGAATACCATCTTGCCGACAACGCTACCATTCATTTCGGTCCCCCGCTCGGCATCCTTCTACAGTCGAACGAGACAAAGAGTGTAACCATCCCAGGCCTCCTACATGACACAATACTAATTCGCCCAATCTCATTCTCGCTGAGTCCCATCGACCGCCACTTCAAGTTCTTATCAGCGAAAGGCCTGCATCGTAGCGTCTCCCTATTGCCTCATAACGTATTATTACAAATCTCCCTCCTTCAAATGTCAATATAAATTCGCACATCTTAAAGATTACCCCCAGCGCCACAGAGTCTGGGTCCTCTAGACGCATTTCACCTTCTACCCTAACAGGCCGTTTTAAACCCGACCCACTAGCCAACGCCGGTTTCTCTTGAGATATTTAACAAGTCCGAGTGCTAATTCGTCAGCGCGCTGGGGCACGGAGAGAAAACCTGTGGGTGTTGCGAGAAGCCTGCCGGCAAGGCATCGGCCCACACCTTAAAATAAAGGAAGCAATATCTTTTACACAACTCTCCGTTGCGCTCCAATTCTGCTTAGGAATAATAAAATGAAAGTTATGAAGACCCTACCTTATATTGGCACCGATCTTCTCGCATGCGATACGCTAGGAGATAATATTCTTCATTTTCTTGCAGTTCCTCGTGATAATGGCAGCCGTGAAATATTTGTATTTATACTCGAGAGCCAAAGAAGAGTGCAGATACAATATATATATATAGGAGCAAAAGAATTCTGTTTATTGCGGCGTCCATGGCCGTTTCCACTGTGAGCTGGATAGCTTTTGTTTTTCCGTGTGTCCACAGGCGGTAAACTTGGGCACTCGGTGGCTCGATACGGAAAGGTGATGTTATACTGACGTTACCAAAATGGACAATTATGATTGGCTACTGGGCTGCTTACGTAGTCTGGAAACACGGAGATTTTGTGAGGGGCAAAGGAGACGTCAGTTTCAGCTCGGCAGGCGATATTGATCGGCGCAGGCACAATCATGAGTCTGACTTTCTGCGTGTAACAAGCAGCACTACTATCACCATCGTCCGATACATTTCCTGGAGCAACCGGTTATGTACACAGTATAGATATACACACAGCCGATACTAGAGAGCAGACAGCAATAGTTGCCGTTCCTAGCTTGCTGCTTGCTTGGCCTGTCGCCACTTGGCGCATAAGGACAGAGAGAAGAAGGAAGGGGCGACCGGGGATCACAAGTTGGGTTGGCTCGATTTAGTTGATTTGAGTTGAGTTAAACTGGATAGGGGGCTCTAATGCCGACTGGGAAGTTTAAATCGATTGATACTAGATACCAGCATTAGAGGTACTATAGTACGGTACTGGCAAACCATTTGGGATTCAACACGGGACTGGGGCTGCTCTGCTCTGCGCGCATCAGACCAGAGGCGAGGCAATGCCATCCCCAAGGCTGCCGTTGAAGAAGTATCGGTACATCCTGCCGGCTAAAGACTACGGCGAGGGAGGTCGGGTGAGAGAGGAGGGAAGCCCGGTACAGCATAGAGGAATACTTCCTCCAAAGAGACAGAAAAGGGCGGGTCACTTTGCCTGTAATGCCTATCGATCTAAGAAGTCTGCAGTAAGGCCTTTCTGATTCTCCCTCGATCTATATTGGCAGGTTCTGTTCTGGCCTTATAGTCTGGGCCTCGTTCTTTAGATAACAGCACCCGGCATAAAGATTATGATAAGGCTGGCCCCGAAATGGCGATTTATACCTAATTTATATACCTTACTTACCGACATTATATACCTCCTTCCTTCCGAGAAAATTCCTCCCCACAAAATCGGCCCAGAAACAGGGAAGCCAATACATAATAAGAACCACTGCTAGCGTATCTCTAAACAAGTTAGCCGGCCAGCTAGTTCAACCAGTTCAGTTAATTCTATCCGTTTAGTTCCCGACAAGACCATTCTTTATCACGCTATGGGACAATTTACGTCATTTTACAGTCATACCCCCCTTGCCTCGCTATAACTATACGTCTATATATATAGGATTGCCGTGTAGACACTAAAGTTTCCTGCGTTTTTATACGGGAGATACTGCCCTCCGGTCTGGCTAAGGATACGGGCAAGGGCAGATAAAGTTCTTTTAGGGCGGCCTTAGCCGTCTATCTCTACAGCTTTGCCACTCTATGCCTAACTCCTTTAATCCCGGAAAATCTCTAACCTTGTATATTCTATTGTAGTATAATGGCGAGAAACCAATATACTTACCGTATACCTACCGTGGTACGGTCTATACCTATACTCCTCGTACTGACATGACTGCCGAGGAGCGAGCCGAGCTGGAAGTGCTACGTTAGTAGCAGTGTGTGTTGCCGCGGAAGGGGTAATGGGGTAGGGAAGGAGTTGACGAGGACCTCCTTTAACGGCTTAAGATCCTGCCTGAGGACAAGGCTGTGGCACTGCTCCTCTAGGTACGGTCTAAGACTTGAGTTAACCAAGTAAGCTCGGGGAACCGTAGCCTGGGCCTATTGCCTTACCCCGGGCAACTAGGTTGGGACCTTGACTCTTGGTTTAAGTCTCTAATGCTGGTTACAATGTCTTTAGGATCTTATTACTGCATAAAACATCTTCCCGCCTTTGCGGACAAGCGTTAAGTTTAAGCTGATGCATTGCTACCCTATATTGTACCCTATTGTTGCTTCTTATAGCCCTCTAGAGATATAAGTGTCTTATCTGAGAATACTTCTATATTGCGAGTACGGGGCCGAGACTACTGTTGGCTCGAGCAAGTATGTGTCTTTTGTTATTACCCTAAGTATTATCCGAGGTGAGCCTACGGGTCTGGGCCCATTTGCCGTGGACAGACGAGCCTCATCTTGACCGGGTTGTTGATGTCGTTAGGGTTGATGGTAAACCAAATTGCAGGCGTGCCCGTCCAAACGATGAGTGACTGTATCTTCCTACGCATCAGCAGCCGAGTCTCGTTTGAGAGCGGCTGGGCGTGGCCAAATATGGACAGCTCCCGAAGTAAGAACGATACGTCATCATCTGTCGTTGTCTTGTTCTGGTGCATCTCCTCCTCGGCTCTCCTCAGTTGGTCTGCTGTCAGACTTTGATAGACTTGCTCAGCTCTGTTGAAAGAATTTTTTGTCATCCGGACCATGCTGATGCGGCGGTTGGAGGATCGGAGGAGGATGTTGAAGACGAGGAAACAGAATACCGGATGCGTGGCAAACCGACCGCCGTGTCGCTGGAGCATATACTTGGCCCAGTAGGTGAGCGAGTGGTTTGAAGGGGGGTTGTGGACGGGCTCCAAGGCATGTTGTTGGCGGCTCTCTGTGTCGGTCGTCGCCTTCGGGCCCCCCTTTCCCCACGGGAAAAGCTTAGGGAACGTCCTTGGAAAGAAGTCCTCATGTATATTGTCGGCGAAGTCGGAGCCCCGCTCCACGCGGATGAACGGCTGTTCTCCCATAGTTTCTATATTCATGCCGCATGGCTGAGGGACCTCGTCACCTCGGCTTCCGCCTTTTTGCATAGCATCTGCTAGGAAGGATAGCTTATCGGCCTCCGAGAATGTGGCAGGCTCGTCGAGAGGAAACATGCCGGAGGAAGACGTCTCATAGACGACGTCGCTGTTAGCATCGGTTTGGTCGTGGCCAAGAATAGAAGTGTCGAGTTCTCCAGTCGTTGGTCGCGGTGCTCCTGCAGCGTTGGCCACCCTCTGGCGGGTTCGTTCTTCCCTACGCTGGCGTTCCAGGACCTCCAAGGTACGGCGGATATCTTCTGGGGAGACCACATCCGGCATGTTGCGATGTTCAGTAACAGCGTCTGCCTGTGAGGATTTCTTTTTGATCTCGTAGGCGCGTACCCGGGAGCGTTGACGCTCAATATCTTCCAAGGTACGGCGTATCTCTTCTGGTACCTCGCCTACTGACTATGCCGAAATTGAGCAACTCGTGCCCAGACTTCTGCAGGAACTCGAGGCAACACAGATCGCCCTAGCGCAGAACGTCGAGGCTCTCGCGCACATGGTTGGCTTGTATGACTTAGAATGTAATAACCACCTTCGTCTCGTCGCCCCTCTCCAAGCGACTGAAGTACTCGGGAGCATCCTCAATGCCAATCAGACTGCTAGTAATAAAGTTTGGCCCGGCGACGCCGGCAGATATCAGCGTTACTAGTTCCCAGGCCGTGTTCAAAGGCCAAACGAAGCCGCCACCGATGGAGATGCCCCTGTTGTATGCCCTACCAATGTTGAAGTCGGACATACCATCGTTGAATATGCCGATGATGCCGATGCCCCCCCGGGTCGCAGTGACGTTGACCAGCTGGTGCAGCACCAGACTGGAGTCCTGCTCGCCAGCCGCATTCTCCGCCTCGAAGCCGACGCACTCGAGGCCTCTCCTTACCCCGTTTGGCTTACGCGCCAGGATCTCCTGGACGGGGTCCGACTCTAGGAAGTTGATGGGGATGGCGCCGATGCTTTCGGCAAGGTCCAGGCGGCGTTGGTGGCGGTCCACGATGTACACTCGAGCAGCGCCACGGAGAATGGCGCTGTACGCCGCCAAGAGCCCGACAGGGCCGGCTCCAAAGATGGCAACCGTGTCTCCTACCTCGAATCCCGACCAGCCGAGGCCCTCCCATGCAGTTGCGAAGATGTCTCCAACATACATGTAGTCCAGCATGGTTGACATGTCGCTGGTTGCGTTTAGCGGTACGGGGACCAGCGTGTTGTCGGCAAAGGGAACTCTGAGGTACTCGGCTGCAACCAACCATGCTTAGCTAAAGGGACACACTTTAGGTGCTCTATATCTCGACTTACTCATCATTCCAGGCAAGACGGAACCTCCATAATTGACCTCAGGGACGTAGTAGTCGGGATTCCCAGTGTAGCGGCCATCGTCGTTATTGCAAGGGATGACAACGTAGTCGCCGACGTTCAGGAACTGCACCGCGTCTCCAATCTCGGTGATGTAGCCGATGGCTTCATGCCCATATCGAGCCGGCTCCTCGGGGGACCCGGCTCCGGCACGGTAGGGGTGCAGGTCGCTGCCGCATATGGCGGAGGCGTTGATGCGGACAATGGCATCTGTGCCGTATTGGATCGTAGGCAAGGGGACGTTGATTACTGAGACTTCGTAGGGGACGCCCATTTGGGCGACGGCTCGCATTGTCGAGTTCATGGTGACAGTAGCAAGGTGGCCCAGGCGGTAGGAATGCTGCTGCTGCTGCTGCTGCTGAGTTGAGACAGGGTAGAGGGAAGCAAGCACCCTTTTTATAGTCGTCCAGATAATCAAGTGATTGCCATAATTCGACTACATCGCTGCTCATGCTACCTTGTCACTGAGAATACAATGTGCCATGCGGAGTAACGGACCCTCCAGGTTCGGTAGATGCCGGGCCGCGTCATCATGAGGCTTCGATAACCCCAGACAAAGCATCGTGGTATCGAAAAACCCTCGTATGTACCTGCTGCGCGTCCTTTGGATCGAGCATTTATAAACGTCACAGGGGACATCATACCAGATAACGTGGTCGACGTCCACCTCTCAACATTGCATGATCGGCTATGCGAAATCTCCGATCGGGAGGCAGGGGTTTGTAGCGATGGCATGTATTGATATAATGCTTTCGCCTGAAAAACCAGATAAACCCGTCTAGAAGCAATACAGAAGAGCCGCGGTCGTCCTCCGGTTCATCAATTTGTGCGTACCTGACATGGATCAGACGGACACTAATGCAATTTGCTGACAACGTCTGCGACCGCTCAGCATGATGGGTGATCATCTGAGAGACAAATGGCATGGTATCCCCTGATGGGAAACCGCATAGAAGAGGCGGTTCTCCCTTCTTTATGAATCCGGATATTCGCGCCCAAAAAAATAGATGGCGTGCCCAATTTCATAACTAAGCAGCACTACAGCTAATCAGAGCCTCCTATTTCAACCTCCTTCACCACCCATCATAGTGCGTTTTACAGCCTCAACCATATATACTATAAAACCTCCTTTGCCTACCAACTTCAACCTACCTACCAACTACCAATACCTTGTCTAATCAACTATTTGCTTTATAGAATCAATTAATTCGGCATTAAAAATATACTCTCGCTATTTAGATATTAAATCTATAGCGTTATAGCGATATTAGAGGTCCCGAATTATTTAGGGCTCTAGACATAGTAGCAAGTTGATTATTATAACTAGAATACCAATATTACCGCTATAAACCATCGCTACCTAGTGCTTTCCAACCCTCCTATTTTTTTAAGACTTTTTAATAATAGATATAATACTTATAACAATCTAAAGGCCGATTTAGACAAAGCTACAAGCTTTACTGGCTGGCTAACAGTAAAGCATTACATAAAGCCAAATTATACAATATTATTATATAGCCAAGGCACCCAGTGTCTATTGATAGCCATAATAACTAATGCCTTAATAATCAAAGCCGGCTATAAATAGTTAGCAGTTGTCTATATAACAAAGAAGACATTAAATAAGTAGAAGCTTGTTATCCATAAGCATAGATATACTTATCACGGCCCTTAGAAAGTCCTTAAAGCCTAGCATAGCTAGGCAAAGCTATTTAAAGCATATTTTGCATTTCTAGCCCGGGCGGTATGTAACCCAATAAACGCTACGCCAAAGTAACTTGAAATACTGCTTTGCCAGCAGTACTCTATAGTTTAGCTTAGGCCAAATATCCTTAAAAACTAACTACAAAGCTTTTAAAAAAACAAGCAGGGTATCTATACTTTGTCTCAAGCAAAGTTAGACTAGCTAGAGAAGAAAGGCTACTAGTACTGCTTTACTTAAGACAAGAAAGACAACATTACGGGCATCCTTTAGTATAGCCAGCAGTAGATAGCGTGGCTTTAAAAGCAACATTTCTTGCATAGCATATTACTTAATTATATATATTTGACTAATAATAAGAAGATACCGTACTTTTAAGGCACGGCGCTGATTTATATAAAGAAGATTCTGCCGCTATTTTAAGGCGTTGTTGATAACAAAAGAGAGAGCGGCTTTAGATGGCTTCTCAAGTAAGTCTACCTCCTACTTTGCTACTATAAAGCCAACAACCTAACCCTCTTTATTACTAATTACAATAATGCCCTAATTAACGCCCTTGAGTCTAAATTCCCTTATATATAGTACCAGTTATATGTCTTCTATATAAATATAAACGTTATACTATATATTAAGAAAAAGTAGTGGAAGCTAGTAGGTTTAATGGCGGCAGAAGTAGACGACAATAAAGCCGAAAATACTAAAAAAAAGGAAGAAGCCGCGGAAGTTAAAGAAGCTGTAGAAGCTAGGCTTAATGTACCAGCAAGAAACACAGCCATAATACCTAAAAAGGTCCCAAATAACATCCCCTATACTTAATAGGCCCTATTTAACCTCCTTAAGTTTATAGAGTACTCTATAGATTGTAAGGTCTATAAGACAGTATAGCAGTGCCTTTAAGAAAAGTTTTTAGACCAGATAGCTATTATAAACTATCTAAAGACCTATTATATTAATAATAACAAAAAGATTGTCGCTAAATAGGCCGGCCACTAGATCTATAAAACCCTTAACTTTGGCTTACAGACCACCTTTTCTACAGAGTATATATACCGGAAAATTAAGGTTTACTTAAGCTACAGGCTAGGGAATCTTCTCTACTTGGCCGAGGCTATATACAAGGCTATTAAAGATACTGCTAAGGAGCTTTGTCTTAAGGAAGCCCGCCAAAAAATACTTTTACTTTAGAAGTTTAATAGGCAGAAGTAACTAGAAAGGGTTTCTTACTAGATATCATAGCCGGTACTAGAGATTCTCGCAAGTACTAGGCAGCACGCTTTAAAGATACTTCAAAAAAAAGCCCTACAAGGCTACTATACAGCTTTAAGCTATAACTGCTCTATCTATACTCAGTATGGCTTAATTTATGTTAATTAAATAGCCGATAGAGAAAAAGCAGACTTTCCTCTCAAAAAGGCAGACATTTATAAAGTTTACTGGCTTAACTATAACCTCTTACTTAAAAACCCGCTCTTCACGGTCTTCTCGCCAAATAAGGTTATGGCAACAAAGGAAAGACCTTATAAGACAGCCACATTTACAGCCAATAAGAAAGGCATCTTTTAGAGCAATACTAGCTATAAAAAAGCCGTAATAGGCAAGAGGACAACATTAATAACAACCAATCTAGGCAGTAAGGCTGGCAATAAAATAAGGGCAATAATGGCTTTAATTTAGCGTATTAACTCGGCCTTTGAGTACAATAACTCAACCTTTCAATTCCTAAATAAAAAAGACAGCTGTAGTAACAGTAGCTAGCGAGAAGCCGTCTGGCAAGACTAGCAACTAGTAGTCGGCCTCACAAAGTAAAGTAACTGCCAGCCTTAAAAGCAAAGAGCCAAAGGCACGGCGTTGCCAGCAGCTACACCCTCAAGTTTAAGGCCAACGGCTAAAAAACAGCAGACAGGGGCACAGAGAACTATCAACCAGCTACCATACATAGACCTTACAGCTAATGACATTAACAATGACGGTAAGGCTGCTGGTAGCAATAAGGGCGCCAAGGAAACACAGGACAAGATTATCGCCATAATACCCGGCTTTATTAACTTACTATTCGACTAGATAAGTTATATGGGCAATAATGTAGGCATTGTAGGCACTGTTTGCCAACACTTGGGTCTAATAGTGCTTATTTGCTTAATTTGGGCACCGTTTGCCAACACTTAGGTTGAATAGTGCTTATTTAGTGCCTTTAAGTATGTGGAAATAGTGGCATACAGCGGCATGTTAGTCGATATAGTTACATTAATTTTTTGTATGGCAAACCCATAGTGTTTTTTAATTCGGGCACATGGGGCGACATGATTAGTCATGAAATTGGGCGCGCCATCCATTTTTTTGGGCGCGAATATCCGGATTCTTCTTTATACCCTTGCGTTCTGAACGTACCCACCGGTCAGCATGGTGCATTAGCGCGTAGCGGGAATACAAGCCCAACGAGAGCCGGTTTCTGACGTCGAAGGCATAGCCACCAGGTAACCCTAAAGCTGGTTAAAACTCCGATCTAACATGGGAGTGCCTTGAAAAGCTGTGGGGTATTTCAAATTAATAAGATGGCGACGTCGCTATTGCCCCTCTCAACTCTTGATAACTTTACTAGGATTGGCCTGCGTGTCTAAATCAACATCCACAAGCTGTGCCTTTTGTATCTTGGCAATGGTCATATTCAGGGTGCATCTGCCGTTGTGCAGCACCCAATGTCATATCTCAAGTTTGTAGGTTGATGGGATGGCGAACTAATTAGAAGTTCCGCTGCGTTGAAATCGCACCGCGGCTCATCTATGCGTGTAGGTGAACTTGCTTAGTCCGGTCTGATGGCTCTTTATGTTGGCGTCATTTCAAACTTCGGATGCATGTACAGCCTGGGGAAATTTTCGATATTATGGAGTGTAACAGCCTGGAGCAATCCGCAATAAAGATGGCATATAATGGTTTGTGCCAGGTTCAATACACACTACCATGACACACTGGAATGCTCTCCTGCTCAGAAGAACGAGAGCAGGATAATCAAAGCCAGGTTTCAACCCACCAACGAATGCATATACTACGCCGATGCGACTTTATTTGCTACATAGGCCCCTGAAAAATTCATATATATTGGCTTTTGACTTCCCTACTCCATACCTTGTATATACCCGGGCCATCATGTTGTAAAACATGGCCAGTAAACCAAGATCGGCAAAACAACTACAGAGACAAGATGCTTGAATCCTCGCTAATATCGGTTATTACATAGGTAGTAAATAAAGTTTAAAAATGTGGATCATGTCAGCAGCCTGCATAAGCATCAATGTTATTCATCAGAGGACAAGGGGCTATGATGGACGTGCCGTGGTAGTGCGATAAGGCAACTCCGTCGGTGGGACTGCTCCTCCTTATAATTATGTACGGGGGAAGAACAGAGCTAACCTCACGCTAATGCAACCTGCTGACAGAACTTAATTTAAAGCTATACACCCAGAACCCCTGGCTTGGTTCATCAGCCCAGCCCAAGCCGCCCGTTTCGGTGTTATGAGTACACGAATCCTCACCAGCCACTCTAGTCGCGCCCCTCGGCACTACTCCGTAGTATCGCCGCCCCACCCGTGGATTGTTGGACAGATTCAACCCGCATTCTAAGCCACTAGAATAGGCACAACAGTATCGGAACTTATGGCAGCCAATCGGATTATGGCTGATTGGTCGCCCGGCCGGAACCTGGCCATTGCCCTGCCGCCGATGCCGCATCAGTCAGAAGTGCGGACGGCGGACGAAGACTGGACGGGTATGGGCAGCACCGACCAAGGGCGGAAGCTTCAGAACCGTCTCAACCAGCGAGCTCATCGTCAGTCGGCCTGTTCCAATCTACACTATTCACAGTCCATAATCTAACGCGATATTTACTAAGGGCGAAGAAAACGGCTAGAGATCCGTGGACTGTCGCAAAAGGAGGAATATAGGCGGCAACAAACGCGACCTGCGAGTCACTAGGAGCACAACTGGAGCCGAAAAACTGAAGATGGTCTGCGACGCCATCTCACCGTTCGGCCACATCGGATCTGACGCAGTAGGAAATTCAACTGTGGTATCTTGCCCAAACAGCCTATATCCATCGATGGTGCAAGTCTCTACGCTTCACCATCGACTTTTCCCATGGCTGAGGTTGTGAAACAGGATCCTCCACCTAAGCGTTAATGAGTTAATTGACGAGGACGAGTTGTGCCATGATGTAGCCGAATTCGATACCACCCAGGCTTCTGAGAGGCGGCTCTCATTATCTGTGCTGAGCCATCGAATCCCCACGGCTGGGAGGTCAGTTTGGCTTTGCTGCGTAAATGGGGCTGGCTACTAGAAGGCTGTGAAGATATACTGGAGGCAACAAACTACTGGCGGGAAAAAAGGGGGGAGAAGAAGGTGATATTCAAGATATGACCGGGAATGAATGGGGCTGAGTCTTCGTGTGAGTAGAGTTCTTCAGCGAATAAAGATGCTCTTGTGTAGAATTGTCACGGAGAAGGTGATAACGTTACTTGCTTAGTTTTTATAACGTATATATATAGTGAGTGGGTCAGGCAAGTGAGCGGGCCACTTCCAACATGTTACTGTGACGAGCAGTCACAATAGCGTGCACCTAACCGCTATACCACAGGGCAAAAGATTGGGCCTTGATCGCAATTGTAGCAGTCAAGTAGGTGCTCCAGCTGCTATATGAAGCCTATCGCTTACGGGGGACAAGGCCGTAACACAGGTATTCCAAAAGATATAAAGAAGGTCAAAAATGAGACCCGTATAGTATAGCACAGGAAAAGCGGTGTTCGAATTCTAAAGTTCCCATGTAACACCCAGAAGAACAATTCGGGCCGACTGAAGAACGACGGAGGGGTGATTAGTAAGTTGACGCGCGTCCGGGGGAACAAAAAGCCAAATAATTATAAATCAGCATTGTCATTCGGACGAGATTCGGACGAATTCCCCTTTGCCCAATCAGACGAATAATTAACTCCCGCCTTTTCACTTGAGAAAATACATAGGTTACCACAAACGAACATAAAAGATCCTTAAGAGATTCAGCCCCAAAGGCAAGAAGATATAATTATATCGTTGACCAATCCAATATTGGTCGAGGAACGTTCGACATGTCACCAATTCGTACTGCTCTCATCGGCCTCTCCTCCAGCGGAGGATCCTGGGCCGCTGCCGCCCATCTGCCTTACTTGCTCTCCCAGCGCGGTCGGGAAAAGTTCGAAATTGTAGCTCTCTGTAATTCGAGCGAGGATGCAGCCCGGGCGGCCATTGCCAACCACAGTCTTCCTGCGTCCATCAAAGCATACGGTAACCCAGAGACGCTCGCCGCCGACCCTGACATCGACCTGGTAGTATGCTGCACACGAGTGGATCTCCATCATGCTACAACTCTTGCAAGCGTCAAAGCCGGCAAGGCCGCCTATGTTGAGTGGCCACTTGCGCACAATGTCCAACATGCTCGCGAATTATCTGATGCTGCCCGGCAGAGCGGGAGCAGGACCGTGGTGGGCAATCAGGGGAGGATTGCGCCTATCGTTTTGAAGGCAAAGGAGGTGCTACAGCAAGGTCGAATCGGCAAGGTTTTGAGGAGCGACTTCGAAGCTGTGGGAGGACCGTTTGATGGCGATGTCTTGCCGATTTATTATAAGTTTCTTGTTCAGAAAGCGATCGGCGGCAACGCCATGACCATCAGCTTTTCACACTGTGAGCCAGCTCTCCCCCTCTCGTCGTCTGATATCGTAATTTACCTGTACTTACAAATCTCCAGTGTGGGATCAAGTCCAGTCCGTATTGGGAGAAGCTATTAACGTCCGATCTAACGTCGAGATCAATCACCCCCTAATCCGAGTAATCGACCCAGGGAGAATGACGCTTGTCGAAACAGTCAAGGCCGATGTACCTGACCTTATCACCACAATCAGCTTGCTCACGCCATCAGATAGCGTTGCGGACGGTGCGGAGTTACACGGCCGATTTCGCAGAGGGCAGCCGCATGATGGTGAAACTCCCCTGGTCTGGACCATCACAGGCGAGAAGGGAGAGCTTAAACTTGTCTCCAACGGCAGTTTCGCCTTGCATGCAACCGCATATAGTAGACCTGTGACGTTGGAGGCTCGTGACTTTACTACCAACAAAGTGGAGCGCATCAACTGGTCGTGGAGTGAGTGGCAGGAAAGACTCCCAATGGCATCTCGAAACGTGGGTGCACTATACGAGGCCTTTGCGGACCAGTTACAATTGCCTATACAGACCTTTGACTCTGCGACACGACGATTGAAGCAAGTTCATAAGATGATCGAGGGCACTGGACCTTCCGAGAAATAGGAGTGGCTTCCTATATAGGAGGGGTCAATGCGGCAGCTTTTAATGATAAATGCATTCATTTTAGAAGTGCTTTTTGAGTATATTTTGTTAGGGGGCAATGAAAAGCTCAAAGGAATAGAAACTAGCCTGTACCTGACGGCTGGCTGTTGCCTTCTGCTTAGTCAGCCGGAAAAGGGGTCGCCATAAGGGCACTTCCGTGCCCTGAAGGCCATCACCAGAACTTAGCCTCTAGACATTATCACGAAGAAAAGACCGTCTCGTGATAACCTCGTTATTCTGCTTTCCCCGTACGTACGGAAGATTATCCAACAGTACCTCTATTTAGTAAGATAAATTGAAAGGCCTTAATTAGCTAGCCACGGCAACAGAGATACAAAGAGCTTAGAATATGGAACAAGGCGAACACAACCAGTGGTCTTGGGGAATTTGCAATAGCGCCATTGATGAGAGCAATTTGGGTGGGAGAGGGAGGAAGTCTCAGCGTTTTTGGTCGACGTGAAAAGAGATCTGGCCAACATGGGGATGCATGCGTACTGGCCAGTGTACTTCATCTGCAAACCCTTGTTCCTGAGTTCCATGCTGACAAAATTGGTAGATACTCGATATATGGGAAGAAACCGAAGGAGGGAACTTGGACAAGACAGCAGGAAAGCAGCTTTCGCTCTGAGATGTCGTGGCCCTCACGACGAGGCTCTCGAACAGGCCCCGCGAGACCCTACCTGGCGAGATTATCACCATATCATGCAAACGATCAAATGCCGGTGTGGTATCGAGAATGGCAGCAGACACAGCCTAGTGAAGTGGAGGCATAAGGCCTTGAGGATCCAGGTAGGCACAGCGTGTCGTTTGCAAATGTAAGCTTGGCATGGGCTAGCTACTACATGACAACAAGCTCCTCAGAATAAGAACGCATTAGCCTCCATGTTACTTACTAACTCCCTTTATAATAATTATCAAATAACTAATAGGTTATACTAATTTATTAGTATATAATATTAGATAATATAATAGAAAGTAAGCTAGATAAAACAACTCTTTTTATAAGCTAGTAATAAATAAATAGTTCTCTCGGCATTCTGCAGAAGTTAAGTTTAAGAAGCTTAGGCTAATGCCTAATAGCGGCTATTATTAATTAATAGTTAACTAGAGGAATAGCCCTGTTAGTAGCCGGCTAGTTGGCGAAAGACCGGTCCATAGGTGTCAGACACGCGAGCTCGTATAATGATGGAGTAAATGATCAGAAGATGGAGACCCAAGAATGATTGATTGATGATGATCTTGATGTCTGTGACCGATGTGTAGATGTGTTGTGTCCTTCTTCTATATCTGAAGAGGCAGGCCAAGATAGTAGACCTGCTGATCCTGCAACAGATCTGAAATGCCGTTCTGACATTTCTGGCATCACTGTGACGTCGTCCCTTGAGGTGGCATGCATGTGTAGCATCACCATGCATGCCACTTCTCCAACACATCTCTGGTTGGCACGATCCAGGAAAACTACACTTTTGACAATGACTCATTATTGGGCCCAACAGGTAACCAACCGCTTCTTTAGCCGCCGCAAATCGTCATCGCAGATGCAATGTGATAAAATTGCATAATCCGTTTCTGGCGCATCGACGGTTAGCCCCGTAGACAGCCTAGGCCCAATGAGCTACACCGTCGTCTGCAATGGGCGCCCTGGGTTATAACTAGATCTCATTATATCCTTTAGAGAGCCGGGGGCCACGCTCGACGAGGAGATGGTGAAGTTAGCCAAGGAGATCCACGGCGACCTTGTGCCGGAGTCGACCTGTTACGGGAATGTGGAGGGAGCCGATCCGCCACTATGTATCCACTCCATGCCTTATCTGCGAGGCTCATCTTACATTAAAGTCCTGGCTTTCAGGTTGAAATAGATCCCGACGAAGAAGTCAAGTATAGAGACTTTATTAAGAACCTAGCTCAGTAAACCTTATATAAGCTGAGAATCATTTAGAGGCTATGTTGCTCACATCTTCAAGGTACTTTACATAATATTAGTCCAGCCTACAGCCAGTTGACCGTCAAACCTAAGTAGAGTAGCAAGAAGGGATCTGTAAAAGGCTCGTCTGGCTTGTAGAACGATCACCGTCGTCCATCCTGCCGAACTTCATGCTATCTAAGCTTATCGAAAACCTTCCCTCGCTCTTCAGATAAAATTACCCACAAGTCCATACGCATAGCGGCTTCTCAGTAATAAACTTTCTAGTTAACGAGAGCAAGTTCGAAATCACAGGTATCGCCAATTGGCCTCTGGCGACGGTTATGCCCTTCGGAATGGATTTGGACATCCTCTTCTTAGCCACAGGGTTCATGACCTGCGACGGCTGGCATGTCTATGCCTGTAAGCTTCTGCTGCAAGACAGCTTCTGGGAGGAGTTCTGGGCTATCTCTGGATCGAAGAGGAGGAACACCGGGGTAGAATACAGGGTCTGGCTGAACGTGCGTGCAACAATCTGTCTCTTCAATCTGCGGTATAAAACTGCACTGATGGTACTGTAGTAAATTTCAGTTCTCTACTCACGCCTTGGGCGAAGCTGAGCTGGGATAGTAGATAGAAACATTCGTAGCAGAGGTGGCCCGTATAATTCAACAAGTATCACGACGCTACCGTGGATCACTTGTTTCCCTAAATATAAAAGTTTATTCAGATATAAAAAAAGAGAGTCTATCCTCGTAGGGTAGTCTTGAATCACGCTTGGGTGCTACAGTGTCGCCTAGGGATATTCAACTTAATCACCTAATCCTCAGTATGAACACTTTTTGCCCCAGCGTCTATCGCTACCCAGGCCTCGCTTAAGAATTCTTCGGTTTGGGTAAATTTGTAATCTGGTAAGAGCCGGTTCCACTCATCAGAGACATTGATAATGCCAGCCGAGAAGGCTAATACAAAGCCAGAAAACATAGTCCCGGCGAGAGCATCGCGTGCCTCTGGCGGAATAGAGTGATGAGAAGAATTTGGTAGCCACGAGGACTTGACTATCCCAGCTTTGAGATCTTCAGCTTTGAGTTTCTCTACAGCAAAGGTTCCGCCTTAGTTTGAGCAGTCAGTGTCTTCGTATTCAAGCGAGTTGATAGAAGCATGGGAAGGTCAACTTACCACGAATCTTCTCGCCGAGAGCAATCAATTGACCTAAAGTGATTTCTGCGCCTTTGATGCCACTGAATACGGGCCATTCTTCCTCATACTCAACGGCCAAGACAACAACTTTGGCGGTATCCTGCACTGTTGTGAGAGTGATGATGCTGTCTTCGCCTCCATCACAGATAACGGCTCGTCGCTCATAAAAGTTGATCGGGGTTTCAAAAAGCTGGATATGCTTAGATGAATTGAAGGGATAGGTCATGTAATTCGTGAACAGTCCTGGATGAAAGAGCGTGTACTCGAGAACCTGAAAACTATGCTTTAGCCAATCTGCCGAGGTTTCGCATCAGAGTCGTTCCATTCACCTTCTTGTCCCTGTTCAAGTCTTTAAGGTACTTGCGGACTTCCGCCTTCCAGGAGTACCAGGGCATATGTTCAAAGCTAGCCCTGCAAGAATAGACGAGGTGTGAGAAACGTGATAGCCAGGTATTCTAGCTCACTTACGTAGTCCATTCGCTCGGAGCGAAACGCTTCACACCCGCTCGAACTGCGGCATCGATCAGATTCTTCTGCGCCGTAGAGTTCGGGTCGCTTGGATCGACAATGAAAGAGAGCACAGTCTCTGCACCATCCAGAAGCTTCGCCAGGTGGGCAACATCGTTGTAGGTCGTCTTGACCCACTTCACTCCAGGAGCATGCTCTGCTGTAGGAGCGTCCTGTTAAGGTCAGCGACATGGGCATTCGGGGATAAAGCGGCGGTGTTTTACTTTGTACCTTTCTTGATAGAAGCACAATTTCGTGCTTTTTCCTGGCAACAAGAGCGTCAAGGATCTCCTGGCCAACATCTAGAAGGGTTCAGTAAAGATAAATGAGAGGGATCACCAAGTGATCAGACTGGTGACCTACTGCCAGATCCGCCAGCAATTACAATTTTAACCATTCTGGCTTTTTTTCTTTTCTCGAGAGGAGCTGGTGTAAACTGCTGCAGTGTTTCTTGATCGTTCCGAATGGAACGAATTGAAGAAGACTCCTGGTGTGGCGTGAACAAATGAATTACCTAAAGCTTCCTTGTAAGATCTAGGCTGGACGAAGTGAAAAAGAAACAGAACGTGGAGCGTAGACATGCTATTTATAGGCGTCATGGCATTCAACCGGGCATTAATCATCAAGTGGACTTGTCCGTCAGAAACTCCGCCCTCGTTCCGCCGAATACACGTGCATGTTCTTGTAATCCGAGTGAACTAATGCCTATGGACCGGTACCTAAGTGATATTGCGGGACGGCCGAGGCGGAATTAATGGTGGAGGAGAGTTCACATGTGGGGCTTGATTCAACTGCCGAGGTAGCGGAAATGGAATACTGACTAATACCCATTCAAGTCTCCGGTAGAACGGCGGTCGAATGAAGGAAGCTGCCGATCCTCTCTTCTTAACGGTGTCTAGGTCGGCATTAGGTTCTGACTAGACCCCTGTCCTTCGGACCCACGGGTCTGCCGGGGTCGTTCGGGCTCGATCCGCTGTGGAGGGATTCTTCGGAGATAGGAGCCGACTAGCGGTCTGACTGGGCATTGTATCGGCTGATCAGACGCATCTGGATTGACTAGTTGCCAGATTCGGGCCGAATTTGCCTTAAATTTAAATGCCTTATCCCAATTTCCCCAGTCATTGAAGGTCTCGAGATAGACCTTCCGGGTGGATGCGTTATTTTCGGCAGACATCGCGGTCTTCGTCTTTGGATCACATAAGCGTACGTATCGTAGCGCAATTAGCTTCTTCAAGCAACTGATACTCTTAATTGTTGGACACCGTACGGTCAATTCGATCACAGGGATAGTGTTCAATAGAGGGTGGATTCCAAATCTGATTGTCTTGATCTCGGATGCCTCCGGCCCTCTCTTTTCTCGAGAGGGGTTTTATGTCATCTCACGCCCCGTCTGACTAAGGTCAGGATATCGATCTTTCAGAGGCTTCGTAATACAGGTTCACAATCCAACACTAAGCAATTGTCGATTTTAAGTTCGTTCTAAGTCTATATAAGTCGCTCATTGGTGGAACATTAACTTATCCCTGCCGTAGTTAAAGTAAAAAAGGCGGACTTTGAAGCAGAGCCGAATTCCGTTTTCTTCTCTTTTCTTCTTTTTCTGATAATCCTGGTAAGAACTAACATTAGGGTTGTTTTAAGGCGTAAATCCAGAACATGAAAACAGATGTCAAGCCTTAAACTCTTTATTAGAAATCTATTTCTAGGTGCTTCGCTCTTGCACAGACCTAGGACGGTTTGTCATCCATTAACTTAACAACTGCGATTTATCATCGTTGTTGGCGGAGGATACTCTGCAGCTTGCAGAATCAGAGGCGATGCGATCGCACCACTTGATCAGAACCACTGACAAATTTATGCGTTTATTAACTAAAGTCAACGGAACACTCATAAATATAAAAGAGACCCCAGTAACGAGTGCAAGACTTCTTATATTCTTTACAGTATCATTGCCCTCGTCCGTCCTGAAGCAACAGCATTGCCTCGTGCCTCTAATCTTAAAACCTCTGAGCCTTTTTTTCCCATCATGCGCATCTCTACAATTGCCAGTACCTTGTTTGGATTTGTGTCCATTGCCGCCGGCATGGTGAAATATCCTCCGGTTAATGGCAGCCTTGTCGCTCACACAAAATCACTTGGCAAATTCGTGCGCTACACAGGTTGTATGTGGTTGGGCCCCAGATACTCACGAAGCCAGAAACTGACGCATCGTAGTTGACCTCTATGTTACCAAGCGCAGGGGTCGTCAAGCAGCTTATGCTGCAAATAAGTCGAAAGTGGGCGTGCTGGCTAAGCTACAAGGGCGTTTGTTTCTAACTAGAAAATGGGGTTATTGGTCGAACAGGTGGTCTTGTTTACCTAGGACCCTGGCTTTTAGTTAAACCTAAATCTAAATACGACGAGAATCTTCCCCGTACTGCGTATTGACTATGCATAATGTGATGTCCTTTCGGTTGCATTACAAGACCCCCTTAGGGCCTTAGCACTTGCAGCCCTTGTCACCGTTTGGTGCCAATGACCGGAAGACGACCTTAATGACCTTGGATAATAATACGTCCCAAATCATGGGACGGGCCGCACGGTTAAGGTAAGGCTTGAGTGGGATTGATATTGTAGTAAACGGCAACGGCTTGTGGCATTAGCTGCGCTGTCGGAAACTTGCCTACTAAGATTTAGTGTGCTGAGAAAATAACACGTAAGATCTTGATGACAACTGATATTATTTTCCCGTGCTTTGGTTCGTCTGTGTATAACTTGTTTCTTCTGATATTCCTCGGCCAGTTTGGACCCTCCTCTATGCCGTTGCCCCTGCGAGCGCTATTCACACTTATCTGGCGACGGTCACATAATGTGCCCGTTGAGGTTTCTCATCAAAACCCAAAATACGCTAATGAAGACAGGGGGGTGTGACCGTTGAAAACTTATCCGGGTGTGACCGTTCAACTTTTTGGGGTCAAATGAGAAAAGATTGACACCAAAAGCACGCCCGCAAGCTCGTATTTAATTATATTTGGCTTCACAGCGTAATAATTCAACGGTGAGGCGTAGAAGCAGGGTTTGTTATTCGATGCTTGTTGAGTTAAGGCTATGGTCGCAGGGGCATGAGTGTTGTAAATCAAGATAAAAGTGGAGCACTGTAGAAAAAGCAAATCAACATTCAGGAGATGAGCATACGGAAGGTCCGGCCAGCAGTGATTTAATATGGGGTACAGCCCGCCGAGCAGGAGGGAGGTATGCAGGCAGACAGGCTATAGTTGACCTAGTAAAGACGACAGAGTATCATGACAGTAACGTATTTTACTATGGACCCGTTTATTCATTTACCAGAGCTGCCATTTGTCATATGTAAGGTTTGTCAATCTAGCTACGTAACTAAGGAGGTACCCATAAAGCCTTCTATGCAATGTTCTCCAAGTTGACTTTGACAGCTAACGCGCTCCTCGCAAACATCCCCGTCACAAAGAGCCAGGCCCACCGCTGGCCCTGCTCCAGCTTTGGGTCTATGGCAACCATGACCGCAGCCGTAGCAGATCGCAGCCGCTCCCCATCGTCTTCAAATAATAACCTAGGGCTCATTGCACCAGGCTTAGCAGACCCTTGTCGTAGTTTCGATTGCGACGGGACGTACCACACCATGGATCCGTCGGTGCCATTCGGATCCGTCGCCGTCTTCGGAAGGTCAACAGCCCGGGCTAGCCCTGCGAGGAGGTAACCGCTGGCATCAAAGGTCGTGTTGGCGTAAGGGTCGGAGAAGTAGCTGGGATTGTCGATTGCCGAGTCGACCTTGATCGAGGTGACAACTTGGATGGCGGGGTCCTCGGATGATGCCTGCCCGATCTCCAAGACACCGCTGCCAGCACAGCCGATGAGGATTTCGCCAGATCTGCCCCGACCAAGTCCATTTTGGTTGTAGAGACCGCTCGCCGCGACCCTCGCGTTGACACCTGCTGTGGCATTTGGGGAAATGAGAGAGTCCAGCTCGACGAAGATGGTGGTCGACCATTTGGCGCCCCAGTACAGGATTTCGAAGAACCGTAGAGCGCCTTCCTTGTAGTGGTAATCGTTTGTCACGTAGAAAGAGTGGGAGTCTTGGGCGAGAATGTCGTTGGGCGTTGAAATGAGTGGGTGCTGGACCGATCGTAGGTGCGTGACTATCTCGGACCCGATGACATGGTGGAATATCTCGACACGCGAACCGGCTTTTCTGATGCACTCTTGAATGCTCGCCGCATCAGGGCATGTGATTGAGACTGGAAGATGATTGATAGCGAATATGTAGACGGCGGCCTCTGCCGAGTCAGGATCAGGGATGACATCAATGCCGTGGGTGATGAAGGGTTCGCTGAAATTTGTGAACTTCAGGCGCTGAGATTGTTTCGACTACGACCACGTTAGTAGAGCCAACATGGGGTTAGATAGCATACCTCAGGATCGACGACGTGTATCGATCCGGTGCTCCTGGCGGCTAAGGACGGGTTCTGAAAATTGGCTAGGGGCGGGAACCATTCGAATCGCCCCTCATAGTTATCCTCGCATGCCAAAAAGAGCTTGCCACTCTCCTTCTCAAAGTGAATATCCTCGCATTGGATTGTGTCGTTGATGAAGATGAGATGACCGGGGTCCTGCGTGATGGTGTTGTTTTTCGTTCGGAAGAAGCCGAGGACTCTGACGAACCGGGCGATGGAAGAAGTGTACGGGAGACAGAGAAGGATAGAGAGGACAAGGACGAGGAAAGCCGGTTTGCTGAACATGGTGGTGACTTGCAAGATAGTGAGCAATTTCCTACGTTGCCCTGTTTGCCATTCGTCCACGTATTTATAGGCCAACCCGTTCAAACACCAACTGCCGAGGAACCTGGAGGAAAGGTCCGCCGAGAAAGTGGGACATTGTTAGTCAGCCGCACCCGGTCCGGTCCTCCCGGAGTTGTCAGCCACCAGGCCGAATACGGCGACTGATACACTGGCGCCCGGGCGAGTTTTCTGACTAAGCCCTTAAAATGCGCATTTCTATTGGCTACGGATGGTTTTTTGCGGGCTTGTCCCTTACTCGAAATGGCAAGCAGACATCGGCGCTGTATTGGTATGTGTCCGACAGTTGGCTCCACAGGGATCAGAGATGGCATCCGTAATTGATGAGAATTATCTAAAGAGCAAGAACTTCTCGAAAGGATGCACCGAGCCTGTCCAGCTCTTTTATACACAAATGAAAGTATTGCCTGTTTAGGCAGAGGCAGCTGCCTTGCAGGCAGCTGCAGTAGTGGGGCAGGCTAGTTGTGCGACAGTATGACAATACTAATCTAATAGACGAAAGAAAAGATATTATCGTATTTGAAGCGTACAGAAGAGAGCCGACGCGTCATGATTCAGATTTGCTGTAGCGATAGACGGTAATGCTCCAGAGAATAAATCTCGGAGGAGATCTCGATAGCGTTAACTTGGTAAGGTCTGGGAGCAATAGTTAGGCTTCGCGCTGAAGAATATGGCATCCTTATACTATCCCGCTATTAATTAATTTATTTTTTTAATACAAGCGAGAACATATTAGCCTCTTCATCACATATCTCGAAACAAAGTCATCAAACCCCAAACAGCGCGTACCTATTCAAGATCATCTTTCGCCACAGGACTGGCTTCTTCTCGTGGAGATACAGAGTTTACTCAAGCCACTTTATGAGATTACCATGCGATGCCAGGGTTGGGCCAAGGAAGGCGTCACGGCGCCTTATGGGAAGTGATGATCGGAATAGAATATTTGCTTAATTTTTTCGAGGAGCAGAAGCTCATGTTCTCGCAGCCTGACGGTAGTGCCGAGGCTCAACGCAATCTCAAAGCCACAGCCGCCACGAGTAAGGCTCCCCAGGATTTCCCTTGCACCTTCGTCGCTTGTCTTTATTTCCAGTTGACTTATGATGTGGTAGGGAGTAGCACGCAAGGAACTGCTCACGAATTCCGACACGAATACACTCTGCCTGAGCATATTCGAGACAAGTATACAGAGGCCTGCTCAGAAATCGAAAGCTTTGATGATGATCACCGACAGTACTTGCAAGTTCTCCATCAATAACTGGACGAGTACTACAACCTTCTCGGTTAATCTCCTCTGTACCCAGCTGCGGTCATTCTTCACCCGCGTTGGAACGTATGTTGGCTTGAGGCGAACTGGACAAGCCGCGAACAACTGGTCTGGCAACGAGACGCCAAGAAAAGTGTCCGAGAGCACTTTGAACTACACTATCCACCAAATGGTCCAATGGAGCAATCCGATCAAGCAGGGACCAGGATAAAGAGGCCGACACGGCACGATGAGCCCAGCAAATTTGACCAGTGGATACAGAGTCATGATCGGTACATGATGGAGGAAGATGATGAGCTTGGGGTGTATATGAGGCAAGGACCAGTTCGGCGAGAGAACTCAAATCCTATATTGTGGTGGAAGGATCACCAGGAAGAATATCCAAGGCTGAGCAAGTTTGCCCTCGATATACTGGCGATTCCAGCTATGGCGGTTGATCCTGAGCGGACTTTTAGTGTCACGAAGTTGACGATAACTTCCCAACGGCACAGCTTACCCCCGGAAATCACGGAGGAAATACAGTGCTTGCGAAATTGGCTAAGCCATCAGGCGATAACGATGGGTGAGGTCGTTGGCTTTGGTGGGGAGCTCGGAGTGGGGGAGAGAAGTGACGGACCTTACCGGTAATATCGGGAACTTGGGATAGCCTCATTCTTACGGTCTCATATCAAGTATATCAAGTATGTCAATTCAATTCAAGTTAAGTAAGTTAGGGTGCGATTTATTTCAAGTAATCAAGTTGACACCCTTAACTTGACTTAACGTGGTTGGACAGTCAGCCGCGCAGGACACATGCCCGCGCACTTTTGCTAACTCCGCCAACTTTAGCCAGCCCTGGCACCCACCTAGTGCAATAGAATCAATAAAAGTTGGCACCAATTGGTGCCAACTGGTCTCAATTGCTCAATTTCAATCGACTTAGTCAATTTAGAGACGTTAGCGTGGCTGCAGTGCCAGTCTAAAGTGGCCGACTTTTGGTGGGAAAATCGGCTTCCCCACCAAAATGGAGCATTTCAACCATGCAGAATCAACCTCAATCTACACCAGCCAAATCAACTATTTTGGCGGTCCGACGCGGTCCGCTTAAGAATGTACTATTATACACTCTGAATCTGACTGACTAGACTCTTCTGCATCTTTCTCACAAGTTCTTGCGTTATGCCCAGTCTCGCCGCAGTTGCCACATCGTCGTTTGCTCGGTCCGCCGCGGTCCGCCTCCTCAGCACCACCAGCCATTTCACCAGCCGGCCGCTTCCCCTTTTGTTTTTCTTCAATTATCACCTGAGATTCCTCAATACTAAGTGCCCCTCCAAGCTGGACCCGACTTCTTTTGGCCCTCCGGCGCTTGGCGAGCCCAATATTAGCCTTCTCAAGGGTACGGACCCGATCATTCAAAAGAGTAATCTGATGCGCCATTGCTTGTGCACCCTTTGTAAACTTCTCAATTGCCTGGATAATTGGTGTAGGGGAGCTGCCCTGATGGGCTGAGATCTTGCCCTTGATAAAACTTGATTGCTGGACAGTCTGGTGGGCATTGGAAGGTGTTTGTGATTCCCATTTCGATGGTGACACAGGGAGGGATTGTACTGGAGTTTGTAGGCGGACATCCAGCTTGGAAATGACAGAATCTGGGTCCCATGGAGAAATTCCAGCCCCTCTGAACCCAGCTTTCATGTTTTCTTCCGTAAAGACCTTGTCGTGGGCTGCCTTAAACGCAATGAAGAACTCGGACTTGGTGATGTGGTTGATCGAGGCCCGGATGAAGAGGTTGATCTCATCGCCGTATGCACGCTTCAATAGCGAAAATAATGCAACATCCAATGGCTGGAGTAGATGAGATGAATGTGGTGGCATGCTAATAGGGATAATGTTGTTTTCCTTGCAGTACTGTTCGAACTCTGCTGATACATGGCTCTCGTGTCCATCCAGGATGAGCATCCGGTATTTGCCCATTGTTCGCTTAATTGTATGCTTATTAAAGTGCTGAATCCATTCTAGACCAGTCTTGTTATCCGTCCATCCATTTGGAGTAGGCTTGATTACCCAATCGGCAGGAAAACCCGACTCTGTGGTCCAGTTTGCAAGGTGGTAGGCGCCTTGGACAATGACGAATGGCGGGATACACCAGCCCTTTGCATTGATGCATTCAATAGCTGTTGCCCATTCACGGTTTCCAGGCTGTATAGATTTAGCCTTTCCATGCCGATCAGAGCGTGTAACAACCAGGGTTGAGGTTATCTGGCCCATCATGAAGCCAGTTTCGTCGAAGTTGTAGAGATCGTCATCTGTGATCCCATACTTGGCCATCATGTTGCGAAGTAGTCGGAACCAGTTTCCAATGACCTCAGGATCTTCGCAGAGGGCCCTCTGGTAGTCGTAAGGCCGAGAGAATCTTGTTTTCAAGCTTGGTTGTGCATCCACAAAGCGTCGTGCCCATCTGGTGCCAACAGGCTTGCCATCACGCGACGCCAGCAGGAGGTTGGCCATATCTTCCACACCAGAAAGTCGCATTGGGAATCCTCGTGCATCTTGCTCAATGATATATTGAACAAGTGTTTGCTCTTCAATTGGGTCAAGTTTATGCTTCTCGACGCGTGATTCTTCACGCCGGGGTCGGTTGTTCATCCTGTCACGTAGAGTAGATTCAGGGATATGAAAGATCCGAGCAGCCTGACGTCTACTCAAGGGTTTCTTTTGGTTTTTTTTAGAATTCTCGATTGCTTGAAGTGATAGTTTGATTTTATCTTCTTTCGAGTAGATTGGCATTGTGGATGTTGATTTCTAGCGTGTTGAATATTTAAGTAGGTAGAGTGATGCGAGACTGACGCGAAAAATGGGGACGCGATTCGCACCAAAAACAAACCCGCTCACCAAAACTTTAAGTTTTCAGACTAGCACTGCAACCCCACCATGCCTCCAAATTGACTAAATTGATTAGAAATAAGGAATTTAAATCAGTTGGCACCAATTGGTGCCAACTTTCATTAATTCCTTTGCCCTAGGTGGGTACCAGGGCTGGCTAAAGTTGGCGGAGTTAGCAAAAGTGCGCGGGCATGTGTCCTGCGCGGCTGACTGTCCAACCACGTTACTTGAATTGATATACCCGCTGGTTTGAAGCCGCTAGGGGGTCCACATGATGTAGACCACGATATTATGAAGTTTCCCTATCGCTCCTCGCTTTCTCCATTGCTCAACTTCCTCGCCGGACTGCCCACGGTAGGAATCTGTCGTCGGTGGTCGTTTTCCTATGAGAAACTCCATCACGGCCAGATTAATGATGTGGCCGAAACAACGAAGTCGGTGTGAAGAGGGTCGTAGAAACATCGAACTCGTATTCCAAGTCGTCAGAGACTTTGTCGATCATGGTGTTCATGTTGGTGGCATTATCCATCATGAAGTATCTAACTTTCGATATGATTCCATATTCTTATATAAACTCTATAACGGCTTCTGCCATGTTCTCGCTGCTGTACTGTCCTTCCAATTCTTTAATCCTTACTAAAAGGGACTGTAGGCCATAATCTTTGGTAACGAATTAAACCGTGAATCCTATTACGCCTAAACAATTTGGCGATGTCCTATTGTCTGGAACAATATGGATCGAGGAAAGTACATTTTGTAGAGCTCGCTTCATAAACTCTTTTTTAATGTCGTAGCCCCATTATAAGTCGTTTTTAACCGTATTACCACACCTCGAGAGAAAGTTATCTGCAGCCGGGCAAATGTACTGGATAAAGTCGCGAAAGGCAGGCTGTTCAACATAAGCAAAGGGGAGACTGTAGGCGACGGTGTAGCGGCAGTACAGCTCGCGCAGGGTGGCTTGGTCAAGTATATCTGCCTCTGCCGTCGCCTTGTGTTTCTTGGTAGATTATAGAGTTTCATTGGCCAGGAATGTAGTGACGTCTCTAAGACGATTTTGCGTGACTTCCCGCCGGATTTCTTGTCTTCCAGAGATTAGAATCATGTACTCCTTGCGCAAATGATTGTCGATGGTGGACGATCCCCCTGAGTAATTGTATTTCTTCTCTCTTTTCTTGTCGAAGCAGGGCTGGCAATGCCACTATTTCGTTCTGCTAGAATCAACCCAGGCTTCCGGAGTGCTCTTGCCTTCTTCTATTCGACAATACTCCCAAACAGGAGATGTCTTTGGGCGGGAGATGCTAGGAGTTGACGAAGACGATGGTGTCAGTGCACGGGTGGCCACTGTAAGTTCAGTATCATCCAGGTGGCTGACGCTGCCAATAGCACTGGCAGTCTCAGAGAAATCCAGGATAGAAGACATGATTCAGGAGATGGCAAGTAGACAGCAAGGGTGGTGATGACAGAGCACGGTGGGAGAGAATTGTCGGTGGCTTCGATGGTGGTGCGCACAGAGATTACGTAGCAGACGACTTTCTCTCAAATTATTATTCACGATGCCCATCGTGAGATGCTCCCCAGACCCTGCTTATAAAAAGACCACACAACATCCCTTAGACAGACACTCTCGCTACCTCAGCTTTCAATACAACTTGATTACTCAAGAATACTTCTTGACATTATCAGACGTGATTCACCACCCCACGCTCAGTACGTTACGCCCCGTTTCAACTGCCAACATAAACCAATCAGGTTACGGTTTACTACGTTGGGAAACTTGATCGCCACATGGGGGATGGTAGTATATTCTTGAGAACTGTCAAGATATGAGGCCTGATTCTTGACTAGCCGATGTTGGTGGACCATTCCTTGCCCGCGGAATCGACGCAGATGCAGATGGCACGAGCGCCCCAGCAGTCCGACTCCTTGAAGGTCTATGGAAAGTGTGTCAGCAACTTGGATCACTTTTCCAATGTTCAAAAAAGGATGGCGAAGCTTACCATATTGTATGACTTGCACTTGGCCGGGCATTGATCCTGGGGACAAGCCCGGGGCTGGGCGGCGGCAGCAAACCCCATGGTGGCATAGGCCAGGGTAGCGACGATCGCGGTGACCTTCATTTTGATATTGAAGCGAGTAGTTGAGTTGATAAATCGAGATTAATGATGCTGTAGAATTAAAGATTAGGGTTAGATGTGCATGAATTACCAATTCGTAACAAGGTTTCATACCCACTCGTGCGCATCGTGGAGACTTGGCCACTGCTACACCCACAGCAGCGGCCAGGGGAACCGCTGATGTTGCAATGGAATGTGACCCCAGGCCGGGCCATCGGGGGAACTCCCCGAAGGATGTCAGCGTGTCAACTTAGGCGTAGACAGGGATCCACTGCTTCTGGCACCTAAATTTGTATGTAGCTAAGTAAGGGTGGCAGTATACAATGTCCCCGCTAACAGGGATTGGAACAGCAGTCTCAATCCATGTCTTTGACATTCAAACCTTATTCTACCCCCCGTTGCATATGCCCCTTCTTTTAAGACAATACCCACCTCGCACAGGACTTTACCTTTGCTGCGTACATGCGAACCCTTGTCTGTCGCCTTCGAGAGTTCTCGCCATGCAAGCTTCAACTTGCCCATAACTATGCAACAGAGGGCCGGTCACAAATCCTCAGTCTCAGCTTAGAGCACAGTCTTATTGAAGCGGATTCGTTCTATGTCTGTCGATAGGGTTCATCGTACTCGTCGGCGGTTTAGATGATCCTCCTCCGACGCCGTCCTGTGGAAAGCCCATGACTGCGCCCACAGCTCCCTGGTCATTCAAATGCCGCCATCATGATCTCATACCACAATTGGGGCTTAAAACGACTCTCGTCCGCTTGGTCTTCATCTGGCGAATGTCCCGACCTATGGCACGTGTACAGTTCAATCCTTGAATACTTGTTAGCTTGGCATGTGGGTACATGTCAGCAACTTGCAGATGTGGCCCACGCAGCGAGCAAACAATTATTCAATACCCCGTAAATGGACTGTATATAATCCTAGTTAGCCGTCACTTGTATTTTCTCCGAGCCCGGAGAAACAAGCAGAATAGTATATACTCCACCCCCTGTCTATATAAATGGGGCGGCGGAATGCTCGGAAAGCAGGTCAGTGGCTGTGCTGATACTACCTGACACTCTCCGTTGCTATTTGAAATCTCACGACTCGGAAGGAATTCGCATTGAAAAGGGTCCATTTGCCGGGCTTTTCCGGCTTGCCCGCATTTATTTTGGACGATGTCGCCCCATAACTCGTTAGGTCCCCTTCAACATTGATGTTAGGATCCTTGGCCAGCTTACCTCTTCCACCAATCATTACTTAATATAACGTTACTTCTATTGCCCGTTGACTAAGCCTCACTTAGCCAACTTTCGAGGTAAGCTCCGCACCTCTTAGTTGGGGTTAAAACCCGTGGACAACTTTAAACCTGTGGACACTAAAATTACGGCAGCTAAACTATGTTAAATTGTATGCCAATAGTGCTTATATTCAGACTATTCTAGCTCCGTGTAAGTGGGCAAGAGGCCCCCTATATATATTCGAGTTATAGGGATAAAGATATTCCCTATTATTAATACATTAATAATACACTTAGTCTAGAATATTCTAACATCCCCCCTTAACCTAGTCCTTTAAGATAGATTAGATATAAGGGATATTCTAGTGTAAAAACCTATTAAAATAGGGCAAAAGACACTAGTTATAGTATAAGTTATAGGAAGGAAAATATGGCTGGAAGTCAAAAAACCCTATAGGAAAAAGACTTTCCAGTATGTATAGGCAAAAAACCCAAAAAATTTGGTCCACGGCTGATTTGAACTCGAACCCTTTGGCTTCGTATAGTGTATTCACATGGGATATTGTTTCGAGTTTCTATTTGTATGGGCATTCGTATGGGCATGTCATATTTGCTACAATTTACGGCGTGTCATGGGCATTTATCACATTTATCACATTTGAAGTCAGGCGCTTGTTTATTTATACTATAGTGTCTACGGAATCTATATTTCTTAGTGAATTCCGTTGACTATATGCCTGCTTCTGTGTATATGGTATATAGTATATATGCCCAGTAGCCGTGTAAGCTGTATATGCCCAGTGTAAGCCGTGCTTTTTATAAGAGTAAAACCTATTATCGTTTATTTCTCTAGGGGAAAACCTCCTGTTTATAAGCCAACTTGGCTATATATATAAGTGAGTCTATAGAATTTAATGTATATTGTTTTATGAGGAGGAAAAAATCTTGACCCTAGTTATTTAGAGAGTAAACGCCTTTAAGTTATGGTTATCTTGCGCGCGCTTATTTATTTATAGGCGGAAAATCTCTCTATTCTCTGGCTTCTTTTATAGTATTTTCTATTAGACCACATGTTATAAACAGCCTCCTTCAGACCCCCAGACCCCTTCAGCCTCCTTCAGCCTCTTCAAAGCCCTTCCAGCCTCCCTCAGCCCCTATCCGCCTCCTTCAGAAAGAATAGGCTATCTATACAAGCCTCTAGATATAAGTGGAGAAACCAGCTAGCCTAGCTTGGCAGAATCTTCTTATCGGAGTTATTCCTTCCGCCCTTTCCCATTTCTCTTTCTAGCCCCTGTTTTTCTCGAGTCATTATTCTCTCCGTCGGAGGAATATACCTCTCCGAAGGTCCGAAACCTTCTATGTATATATACCTAGCCTTTTCCTCTCAGATAGATAGTTAGTTCTCCAGTCAGATCAACTTTTTCCCTCCTACACCTAGCTTGCCTCCTCCTTCCTTGAATTTGTTCTCTGTGAGGTGTTGAAGAATATCTTGACTACAGCCTTACTATGTCCCTCTACCCTTAGCCCTCTGCCCTTAATCTAGGTGTTTCTAATACCATACTTGTTTTTAGACTCTCTGTATATGTGACGGTCTATGGGTTTTGTAAGCCAGTCTGCTATATTAGACTTAGTATCTATATAGTCTAATTTAACTCGTCCTTCCTAAATCGAGTCTCGACTATAGTGGTATATTATATTAATGTGTTTTGTTCGTTTATGGTATAGTGTATTATGGGCTAAGTCTTTTGCGGCTTTATTGTCTATATAAAGCTGTGGCCGATTAAGACTATAGCCTATCTTTAGAGTGTTATTAAAGTATTCAGTTAAGTTATAGAGGTATTCGGCCTCTTTTACTGCTTCTTTTAGACCCATATATTCTGCCTCGCAAGAGGAAAGGGCTGTTATTTTTTGCAGTTGTGAATTCCAACTAACTGGATTTATCTTATTGTTGTAATTGTTTATATTCTGAAGGCTGAATATATATCCTGAGGTGCTTCTGCCGTTATTTATATCGTTACCCCAGTTAGAGTCTGTGTATCCTATTATTTGGATATTATTGCCAGAACAGTCGTATTGTTTAGATATATAGGGGAACTTATATAGGTATCCCCAGACCTTATTTAACTCGTCTATATGCTGTTGGCTTGGATTAGCCATATAACGAGCTAATTCGTTTATTGTATATGTGAGATCTATTCTGGTCTTTAGGCTAGCATATAATAGGCTGCCTATATGTTGTTGGTACTGCTCTATAGTACCTTTATCTGCTTCCCCTTTATTCTTTTCAAGTTTTCTATTAGGGGTATATGGTATAAGCTGAGGGATAATCTCATGCTTGGCTACCTTTTTAGGTATATTAAACTTATTAAGTATCTTGTCTATATATCTGTGCTGGCTTATAGTTATTGTTTTAGTTTCTCAGTCTATTTGAATATCATTTCCGAGGAAACTAGTTAACTCGCCTTGAAATTCAAGGTTTATTTGTTTGCTCAGCTTATTTATTATAAAGTCTATATTAGACTTATTAGGCCCTAGGATTATTATATCGTCTACGTGGCATATAAAGGTTATTTGATATTCTGGGTGTATAAACACTCCCTCATCATAGGGGCATACTATAAACCCAGCGTTTTTTAGGACGCCAGATAGGTATTTATACCATAGCAGAGGTGCTTGCTTAAGACCATATATAGCCTTTTTAAGCTTAGCTACCTTATTTTTATATTTTGGGTCCCTATATAGATACGAGGGTAATTTCATATATATCTCGTAGTCTATTTCTGAGTGTAGAAAGGCGTTTTTAACGTCGTAGCTATATATAAGCCATCCTTTATTAACTGCTATAATAAGCAGTAGTGTATATGTTTCTGGGCGGCAGACTGTAGAAAAGGTCTCTAAATAGTCTATGCCTAGTTTTTGGTTATAGCCCTGAATAACCCAGCGGGACTTGTATCTGAGATTTCTCTCATTATTTACTATCCAACTAGGCTTTATTACATCAGGGTTACTTATAAACTTTAGTTTATATACCCACTTCCCCCCTAAAGCCGTACGGTTGGGAGGTAAGTCGGTTATTATATAGCTTTCTTCCTCGTGAAAGCTATTATCTTCATCACCCATAGATCTTAGCCATAGGTGTTTATCTGGGCGTTTTAATATATCTCTTATACTAGTTGGTTTATCAATATTAGCTGCTGTTAAGCAGTATTTTATAGTTGGTGAGTTATTATTTTTATTTCCTAGTATAGAGGCTATTGTGTTTAATAGTGTGTCTTGTATACTATATATATAGTCCTCAGGATTTCCCTGGACTACAATCTCGTCAAGTATAGGAGGAGACTCTTGTCTATTATTTTGTACTTGGTTTTGCTCCTCTGGTACTTGTTCTGGTATAGGTTCTATATAGGGTTGAATATATATATCGTTTTCTGTAGTAAGGGTGTTATTTGGTTCTTGAGGTTGAATAAATTCACCCTCTATTATTCGAATATCCCTTACAAGTAACGGCTTTTTGTTATCTATATCCCAGATCCTGTATATTTGTGATTCTGGTATAGTGTTTAAAAGAATACCCTTTTTATTTCTTGGTTCAAGCTTTGTCTTTTCCTTATTATCTTGAAAATAGACTAGTGAACCCCATATCTTTAAGTTATTTGTATAGGGCTTTCTTTTATTTATCATCTCATAGGGGCTTTTATAGCTTAGCCCTCTATGTGGTGTTATATTGTATAAGTGTACTACATATTTTATTGCCTCTCCCCACAGGTCTATTGGGAGTTTTGCAGTATATAAGATGCTTCTGACTTTATTAATTATAGTCAAATTAAGTCTCTCTATTAGCCCATTGGGCTCTTTTGTATATGGGGGTGTAGTATGGTGTTCTATGCCGTATTTGGCAGCAAGGATTTTAAATCTCTTGTTTATATATTCACCTCCATTATCTGTAAAGAACTCTTTTATTCTCTTATTGTATTTGTTTTCTGCCTTGTTTTTATAGTTCTCAAAGGCTTCTAGTGCTTCGTCTTTGTTCCTTAATAGTGTTATCTCAAGGTATCTAGTATGCTTATCAAGAAACAGTATATAGTATTTATATTTATCGTATATAGGTTTAAGTGGACCGCCTATATCGCTGTGAACTCTTTCGAGTATATTGTAGGCTTTGTTTATAGTTAGGCTTTCCTTATTAACCTTAGTTATGTATTTGCTTTGAAGGCAGATATCACACTTAGCTATATAGTCTTTTATAGACTTGTTTAGTGTAGTATGTATATGGTTTGTTCGAAGGAATATTTCAAGGGCTTGTGTATTTATATGCCCTAAGCGGCAGTGCCACTTATATGCTTCGTCCTTTTGTTTATACTGTTTATTGTTGTTTTGTATAGTAGCCTTTTGTGTGGCTAGTATACTTCGAGGCTGGTATTTAGGTCTTTTAGTCTCTTTTTCTATAGAGACTCTTATAAGGTATAGACCATTCTTTTGATATCCTCGAGTTATAAGCTTATTAGTTGTTCTTGAGTATAGTTTTATGGTATTTCCTTCTAATTCAAGTCTTATATAGTGGGAGATAGTCTTATAGCCTAGTATATTGATTCCTAAAGTAGGTATATAGTATATATTGTCTAGTTTGACTATAGTGCTAGTATCTAGGCATCTTATTGTAGAGTCTCCTAGTTTATTTACTTGAATAGAGCTAGCATTACCCCATTTAACTTGTTTATTTACTGAGCGAAGGTTATTAAAGAGTCTTATATCAGAGAAACTTATTATATTCGCAGCAGTATCTACAGCTAGTTCTACAGTCTGAGTGTTGTTTAGATATTCTGGATATTTTGTAGACTTATTAGCCATAGTTGTATATATATATAGGGTGTATTTGTTATAGTTATTGTTATTTACCTCTGTTTCCATGGGTTCTATGGCCTTAAAAGAGAGATTCGAAAAGTCGATTATTTCTGGGTTATCGAGTATATTCGGCTCTTCGACTATAGCTGTATTTATAGCCTCTTCTTCTTTAGCAGATATATTTGAGTCTTTTGGAGACTTAATGCTAGCTAATGCGGCCAGCAGTTTCTCTTGAAGTTTCTCTCTTTTCTCACGAGAGAGATTTCTGAGGTTATTGTTGTTTTTCTTTTCTTTTTCCCTTTTCTTTATTCGCCAGCTTTGAGGAGCTTTTTCAGGGAAGAGAAAATAACAACTCTCTCGAGCATGTCCCCTCAGCTTATAGTGAGGGCATATAGTAGAGTTTCCAGCTCCCTTTTTACCCTTTATATATAGGGCTTTTTCAGAGGGCTTATTTAGTCTCCCTCTACTTTCGTCTAATAGACTTGTGGAGAGAGATTCTAGTGTATATGCTTCTGGGTCTTGTCTGAGAGACTGGGTTATATTCTGAATAAATCCAGAATACTCGTTATCTAGGCTATTTAAAACCTAGCTTATAGTGACTTGTTTTGGAAGCTCTATTTTGTTTCTTTTCAGCTCTTCGATAAGAAGCTTTATTTTAGTTATATAGGCTTCTATAGACTCAAAGTCTTTAAGTCGAGTATTGAAAAATTCTCGGCAGACGAGAAACTAGCTAGTAAAACTAGAAGGGTTATAGTGGGCTTTTAAAGCTTCCCAGGATTCTTGGGCACTATTAAGGTCCTTTATAAATATAATAGGACCAGGCCCGCACATTAGCTTAATATTGCTGATAGCACGCTTATTCTGGGTAACATTTAGGCCTATAAAAGGCGAATCTGTATTTCTAGAGGTAGCGTTATCCCTCTCCATCCAGGCAAGGAGTTTAATACTCCAATAGATATAGTTATTGGCCCCAGAGAGGATTGGAACACTAAACTTATTGGGGGTAGCTATAGTGGAGTTTTTGAGAGAGGTTTAAAGAAGATAGAAAAGGGTAGTGTTTGCAGTGGTTTGAAAATTCGGAGGATGGTACTTTTCGAGATTTGAAAATATGAGGATAAAGAGCAGAAGAAGGGCTTTCGAATGGTATAGTTTTTGTGTGTGTAGGATGAATATTCGTTGAGAAACGGTTGAGTGTTTCGAGGTGGTATAGGTAGTGTAGAGTAGTTATAGGGCGTGGAGATACGTCTGATGAGGTGACGTCAAATCGAGCGATCTGGTTGGTCGAGAGCTTATTGATTAGCCTAAGAGGGTAATTCTGTGGGGTTTTTTGGGTCGTTCGGCTCTTCTGGCTGTGTAGGGTCGTTTTGTGTGGTTGACTGGTTCGTAGAAGTGGTGTAAGTTAAGGGTGTCACGTGACTAGAGATTCTTCTGATTGGGTGCAGCTTGAAAAAGTGGGGCAGATGGTCTGTGCTCAGGGGCTTTTGGAGCAGCCGGAGGTCATAACCTGTTAAATTGTATGCTAATAGTGCTTATATTTAGACTATTCTAGCTCTGTGTAAGTGGGCAAGAGGCCCCCTATATATATTCGAGTTATAGGGATAAAGATATTCTCTATTATTAATATATTAATAATACACTTAGTCTAGAATATTCTAACAAACTGTAGATAGCTAAAAACACACCAAATTTCGGCGTTATCAGTTTAACCCATGGTATCGAGATCAGCGATATCACGAACAGTGGTGCGGCGCCGGGCCTTAGAGACCTAATCTCTTTTCAAGAACAGGAATGGGAAACACTAGTGTTTACTCACGGTGACCTAAGCAGCATGAACATTGTGACGGTACAATAGCACGAACGAGGTCGAGTGCGACTTGGGCAAAATGATTGTTTATGAGGAGAGAAAGAGATTCCTATGGAAAACTCTGACTTAAAGCTATTTACATAAAATTCATAAAAATGACACTATTCATAACGTTGCGAATCATGTGACCATTCCCTCACAAACAGCTTAGCTCGGGATGACGATGTTGTTGGTATAATTGGCTGGGAAACGGCAGCATGGATGCCGCCGTATTGGGAATACACGAAAGGAAGTTATAGATTGCAATACTAGTAAATACACACCAACCTGTGAGCTAGGTTGGCCATTCTACCACTACCTAGCTGTGGCTGACACCACCGCACAGGTAATAGAGACAATTATCGTATGAATTCCAAACCACGCTCTCAAGGTCCCCATGCCCCATCTTTTCCTGCCCAAGGGCTCGCTCGTTAGAGCCCACAGTATCCTTTCGATCGGAGGTAGCAGACGACGTCATCTCGCGGAGACATCTGCGTTCGTTTTCTGTCGCTCCAGCATCGTCTAGAAGTTTGATGCTCGCAAACAATCCCGCCTGGTCCTCCCCTTGCGTTTGATCAAGTGCAATCAAACCGAAGCCAATGTTTCTCGACCCTGTGCCTTCAACTACCAGCGGGAGTTGTTGGTTGTTGTAGTCGTCCTCAGTCCTCGCACTGTGTGGTGTTCTGGGCGAGGTCCTCTCGCCTGTAATGCCTTGGCCGCATTCATCCACCTGAGCGAGCGGTTGTTGCCGATGCAGTCGACAGGGGGACATGAACAGAATATTGCCTGTGCAGCTGCACGTGCCACGCGCCCTGTTCCGGTGCCTCTGCGTTGTCGGTGGTTGGGCTACAAGTCCGCCTCTAGGTTGAAATGAAGGGAATTCCTTCCATAAGTGTGTATGGACAGCGGTAACGCTCGGAGTCAGGGACTGCATGGCTGAGTGGCCGAGTGCCAGATGCAGTAGAGAAGGCAGTAGAGAAAATGCAGAGGGTTCTGAGGGATAGGATGCGGAACAGAAAAGTATCAGATGCCACCCCCCTAGCTAAGAGGCAAGGTACACACTTCATAGGCGAGTGGCCAACACGAGCAACTGAATGATTTCTTTCCTTCTGTGACGGCTGATACGTAGTCGTCATAGTTACGCCACAGGGCAAAAGAGGATCAAGCCTGTAACACGGCACTTCAACCGGGCATTAATCATCAAGTGGACTTGTCCATCAGAAACTCCGCCCTCGTTCCGCCGAATACACGGGCATGTTTTTGTAATCCGAGTGAACTAATGCCTATGAGCCGGTACCTAAGTGATAATGCGGGACGGCCGGGGCGGAATTGGCGGTGGAGGAGAATTCACATGGCCAGATTCAACCGCCGAGGCAGCGGAACAGGATTACTAATACCCACTCAAGTCTCCGATAGAACGGCGGTCGAATGAAGGACGCTGCCGATCCTCTCATGGTCTGATTAAACTTCGGACCCACGAATTTCCCCGCCATTTGGGGGGGGGGGGGCGAGATAGTGTATGAACAGCCTCGATAGTTGCTTTTGGAGTACAAGGGCTAGTCCGGCTGCTTCAGGTGCCGAGGACGCCCTCATTTGTGAAGTCAGCCTCGGTTCCTGCCCAAGTGAACTTGGCCGTATGCGGAGATTTAAAGTTCATGTGCGGTGCATATATTGACTGCCTAGGTCCTGTGCTGATACTAACTATTCTTCCTACCATCACACTACTATCTTCTTTCCTGTCCGCTCCCAGTCCATCAAGCTGCAAACATGTCGTCAGAGTCAATGAAGCCTCACCTGTATGAACATCCCGTGTCTTCGTACGCACAGAAGGTGAAGATTGCTCTCCGTGAGAAGAACATCGACTTTACATCTGAAGTGCCTTCGGACATGGCTTCTAGCAGCTGGGGCCCATTGCACGAAAGCAACCCGCGTGTAGAAGTGCCGGTCCTACTGCACGGTGGCACCACCATCTTTGACTCTCCCATCATCATGGAATATATCGAGGAGGTCTGGCCCGACCCACTACTGCTTCCTAAAGACCCCGGTGCGAGGGCGAAAGCACGCATGATCCAGCAAATCTGTGACACGCACTATGAGGCTTTAAACTGGGTGAGTGCTTTCTCGCAGCCGGAGAGTACGTAAGATGGGTTTTTTTCTGAAACCGCAGATGTGTCCAAGTAACCGTTCAATTGCGTGTGCTGGCATCCTCTCATTCTAGCTGACGCCCCCACGCTCTGCCATTAGTCACACATTGCATAACCACCGCTGACATCTTCTCAGTGTATGGGCGAGATTCGCGTCTTCGACCGCGCCACCGGCGACCTGCAGCACCGTCTCGAGAACCAAGCGAAGCAACAGACTGCCACACTGCAGGCCTGGCTCGAGCAGCACCTCTCCGGCCCATGGTTCAATGGCGACACGTTCGGCTGGGCGGACGTCTGCGCTGTGCCCATGGTCAACCGCAGTGTCCTCTACGGTTTTGGGCCTGCGGAAGGCTCGAAATTGAAAGCGTGGCACCAACGCGTCATTGAACGTGAGAGTGTCAGGGTCACATTGGAGGAGTATTATAAGGGCGCAGAGGCCATGAAGGCACCCTGGGTCAAGGAGGCTATCTTGAGCGGGCAGCGGAAGAGGGAGTATAGGGATCATAGGCTGGAGTGGATGATTAAGAGCGGAGGTTTGAAGGTTATCACAAAGGGGTTAGAGAAGGACAACATTAGGTTCAACTGGCCGTAAAGACCAGCGAGCGCATGTAATCGTCAGTCTCAGTTGTGGGTCTTCGTCCTACCTTGTATGCGTTTCTGCTTTCATAATAACAAGACCGGTGTTGCTAATAAGATACCATGGCCCCATTCGGCCCACCCCCTGATTCAGACCACTCCATACCCGCAACCGCGTCAGGCCCACACCTGTATATAAAACGCGATATCTTTACGAGGAATTTTTTTCTTTTCTTCAAACTTTGTATAAACATTTTTTATTATATTATGAAGAGATATACCAAAGATAACTTATAGGCGGCGCTTAAGGCTATCTTAGCCGGCGCCAGCATACGGGAGGCCTCCTCTAATTTTGGCATTTCGAGGAGCATATTATTTAGTCGTTATAAAGGCTCTATAAGCCATTCTAAGGCCTTAAATTGGCAGATAAGATTGTTGCTAACCTAAGAAAGTAGTTTAGCTAAGTTTATACTTAACCAGGCAACTTTAGGGTTGCTGTTAACTTATCTTGAAATAAGGACTTTCGCGGCCCGAGTAAGTAACTCTTAGCTATAGCCAGCACTACTCGGAAAATGCTAGCTGGCTTCTTTTCTTAAGAGGAATCTCGAGCTTTAAAGCCTCTAAAGCCGTCAGATATACTTTAATAGGGTTAATAGGGCGACGATAGAGATAATTAGGCTGTAGTTTAACCTTCTTTGGCTACCCGTTATTATTAAGATTCTGGCCGAAAATCGTTATAATATAGATAAAGAAAGTATTGCTAAAGGCGAGAGATCTAACGGAATAGTCCTTAGGCTTAAAGAAAGGAAGGTTATTACTTAGAAAAGTAATAGAAGTTAAGTGTAGATCTTTTTTATTAAGTATATCTCCGCTATAGGCAAAGCTTGCCTATTATTTGTTATTTTTAAGGAGAAGAGTATATAGTAGTAATGGTTTAAATTGCTTAAAGGCTACGATAGTTGGGAGTTTACGGCGACCTCTAACAGCTGGACTAGTAATAATATGGCCCTTAAATGGCTTTAGAAGATCTTTATACTGTCAACAGCCTTAAAGAACTCAAAGCAGTGGCGATTACTAGTTGTTAACAGTTATAAAAGTCACATAATACTTAATTTTATATAGGAATGCTCCTTAAATAAGATTTATATAGTTTATTTACTACTATATATCTTCTATATACTGCAGCCTTTCGATATAGGTATTTTTGCCTTGCTAAATAAGGTATACTGATAAGAAGCTAGCTAACTAAGCCTTCTGACTAATGGGATGGTTACCGGTAAGTAGTTGTTTCTTTCCTGCTTCTGAAGGTTGGTGCCTTCAGCAGTATGTATTTGGCAGGGTCGCAGTAAGGTGCCTGGAGGCGAGTTGGGATAATTGAGAATGGTTTAGACAACTTTGTATTGAATTTGAGTAGGCTTCTGTCAGCCCTCCTTACAGTCCCTCCGACATCATCTTACCCGCGGGTACACGTGGGTTGGCTCTGGTGCAGAAATGGCAAGGCCGGAAAATTCAGCCCTCAGACCTACTATCTTTGGCTTTAAGCAGCTAGCTAACCCTAACCCTAACAGTAACTAAACTAAATATAGATAAACTTTAGAAATTAGGCTATCTAATAAACTAGGTTATATACTTTTGGATAAGAAATAAGGGGAATGTAGAGGTATAAAGTTAGGGTCTTAAAATAGCCTAAAAAAATTGACTTACGGCTACTAAACTTATCTGCTAGCGTGCACACCCTATAGGTACTTAGAGAAATCTAGTGCTAAGTCTAGAGTAACTTTCTATATATAGTGCCTATATAAGGGTTTCCGTTTAATACTGCTATTAGAAGGTAAGGAAAATAATACTCTGGAAGGAAAATATATAAAGTAGGTAGTCTATAAGTAGATTATAGCCTGTAGATATGGCAAAACTACTAATAAATTAACTTTTTATTAAAAATACTGGAAATAAAGTATTATTATAAGGTATAGTGTTTTATATAGCTAGTGTAATAAATTTTTCTTGGCTGTCTATACTATAAGTACCGGACAAGCTTCTATTTCTCTCAAGGGTAGAAGTAATAATTTAACTTAATCTTTTATTATAACTTTTATATATAACTTTGTCTGATTAAAATTAAACTACTAATAGTTATTACCTTTATACCCTTTCTGTTAGTTGGGCACATAAACGAGTAATTACTCGAAGGGGTTACCAAAGTGGCTACTTGATAGCTTTAATTCGGTAGGTCTGTCTATTGTGTTGCTTTTGGCTGACCCCTTTGTGGGGGGCGAAGCGCCTAAGTAGGGTGCAGCCAGAAGGCTGACTAATCTACAGTGTACACAGGCCAGTAGTTGGTCCAAGCGTCCTTGCTGCTAAGTGGCTACCTGGGATAACTAAGCAGCTATCTGCAGTCAGCCAGCCAGAAGTAGCTAGCTATAACAATCTACTTTAGACCGACACCTTTGGCTATTGCTATCGCTATTGCTATTACCTATTCCATACTAATAGTTTTCTACTTTTAGCCAATTCCTCTAAAAACACATTTCCCTTTATATTGTATATATCTAGTTATATAATCCATCCTGTACTTTATTATATACTTTAGTCTATATATTCCTCTACTTACATAATTATCTTATTAGTATTAATAAAGCGTTTTAAAGCCTTATTTGGTAATACCTTTATTATAATATCTGTAAGGTTGTTGTTGCTATTTATTTATTGTACCTTATTGATTTCCTATTGTTTGTATGCTTGGTAAAGAGACATAATGTTAATTATAAGTCTCTTCTCCTTAGTAGTTCCCAGCTTTACTAAATACTTGTAGAGCGAGTAAGAATCTATATAGATTACTAGAGATATCTAATTAATACCTTATTAGTTGGTAATTAACTTTAGAGTTAATAAAAAAACGATTTCTATATTAAAGCTATTTATTATTTTGTAGATCTTAAAAGCAAGAATACTTTAAGTAACTTTCTTATACTTTATAAAAGACTAGTGTATAATGTTTCTTTAAAGCTTGTATTATAATATTATACTATCTGCTTTTTTGTTAACAAGGATTATTATAAAGCTAATTTAAGAGCTAAAGTTTTAGTTATTAGTAAAAGAACTATTAATAAAAACTATTAATTTAGCGGTCTTTAATTTAACTATAATATATTGTAATTCTCTCGATAGATTCTTTATTTGCCATTCTAAGCATTTATTTAACCTAATACAATTATCTTTATTAGGTGTTTAGGCTTAAGCAGTAACTAATAAGTTAAATAAAGCCTTAGGTTAATAAATTAAGGCAAGATAAGTATTATAAGTATATTACTTAAAATACTTCTAAGTAAAGTTATATAACTTTAGATCAATCATTATAATCTTCTCGCCTTAACCTTTTTGTTAAAGGCAAATAGTATCTTCCGGGATTATTATTAGCTTTCTGAAGGTTAGTGGATTAAATGGGAGTCAGGTAGCAGTAGGGTGCCTGGAGGTCTTATTAGGATGCTTGAGAGTAGTTTAGACAACTTTGTATTAAATTCGAGTAGGCTTCTGTCAGCCCTCCTTACAGTCCCTCTAACATCGTCTCACCCTTAGACATACGTGGGTTGGCTCTGGTGCGTAGATAGGGAGGCCGGAAAATTTAGCCCTTAGACCCACTATCTTTGGCTTTAAATAACCAGCCAACCCTAACCCTAATAGTAACCAAACTAAACACAGATAAACTTTAGAAATCAGACTATCTAATAAGCTAAGTTATATGCTTTTTGGGTAAGAAATAAGGGTAATATAGAGATATGAAATTAGGGTCTTAAAACAGCCTAAAAAATCGACTTACAGCCACTAAACTTATCTGCCAGTATATATACCTTATAGGCACTTAGACAAAATCTAGTACTAAGTCTAGGGTAACTCCTTATATATAGCGCCTATATAAGCGTTTCCGTTTAACAAGCTTATTGCTATTAAAGTTAATTGTCTTTTCTAGCAATAGCTTTTCCTTTAGCTTATATTGTAGCTCTATTTTAACAATCTTTTTGTCTTTAAAAACTAAGAACTTTAATATATCTAGCAGTAGAGTGTCGTCTATCTGTATACCTATAATAGTAAATTTGTCCTTTTTACTAATAGATACTAGAAGATATAGATTAAATATTAAGATTTATATTTATAGTTATTTATAGTAATAGTAGTAATAGGTAGTTTACTAATAAACTCTAGCTTCGGCAATTTTATAGAGAGGCTTTACTACCCTTATAATTATACCGGCTAGATACTAGGCTTATATTTTGAAAAGAAGCTAGGCTAGAATCTTATAAAATAGCTCTGACTTTAATTATAGATATACCTATATTATATTATATAGTTTAACACTAACATTAATAGACTTGATTAGGCTAGATATTATAGTAATAAGAAATTATTAACTAGTCTGTTGAATTATAGGTAATTATATAAAGATATTTCTCTTATTCTTATTACTATATCCCTAAATAATTAAGCAAGACTTTTTATAGGAGACTTTAGTCTTTTTTTTTATCTCTTATATTATTTAAGAGTTAAATAGCTAAAGGGTGCTATAAACCTTTAAGTTAAATTATTTAAATTAAAAGATGCTTTAAGCAATAAGATTATTAATCTCTTTGGTATCTAATACTTTAAAAGGTTTACTAATAGTTGTAATTATATTATCTTGACAAAGTTTTAATAATAGAGTATAGTTATCCTTTTCCTTCTAAGCAAGAAAGGTTATAGATAGCTTTAGCTTATTTTTAAATCCGGGAGGTTAGCCTCTCCTTTATAATAGGGCTAGGGCACTAATATAGTTTAAAGTAGGTAATAGACCTGCTTTAGGCTGGCCGGTTTCTAGAATAGATAATGAACCTATTCTAGGCCTACCGCTATTTAAAGTAAGTAATAGACTAGTATCTAGTCTGTTACTTAACGAAAACTCAGATAAGAGATTCTTATTGTTTTAGAAGTATTTTTAGATAACGGTTAACCTAAACTTTATAGGTCTGTTTAGCAGATTAAGGGTTATATTATATCTATTAACTGCTATTAGCTTATATAGATTCTGCTAGCTATTCTTTTCTCGCTATATAAGCATTTCCGACTATAGTAGTATATTTAGTATACTAGTAATATCTAGGTTGTTCTAGGTACTAAGAGTTCTAGCAATCTGCTTTTTAGCATAATACTTCTAGAAATCTTATATTGCCTTAGTAATTATTTTAGTATACTTAAGTATTAATAGTATAGGCAGTAAATCTATATTTATTTATAGAAAAGCGCTAAAGACAAGTAGAGTAGATACTAGTCTATCTAGGCTAGCAGTATTATTTACAGCCTTTAATGCTATTTAAAAGATAGCATTCTCTAAAAAGATTCCTCTTAATTCTATATAAAGAATCTTAAATACTTGTTAAAATAGTTTGTAATAATATTTAACCTTATTTATAGACTAGTAGGCTTCTATTAAAACCTATTTGCATATAATTTCTATAATCTTTGCCCTGTTTTAGAATTTAACTGAAGCAAAGTTAGTACCGGCATTATAAGTAAGACGGTTAGAAGGGCCTAGATATATATCTATCTAGATTATTTAAAAGGCTTTCCAGGTATCTTTTACAAATATTAATACTAGAAACTCTTTGGCTTAAAAAGATATTCTAAAGTCTACAATATATAGTACCGGCTTGCTATTAAGGTATATAATATTAACAATAATCTTGTAGTTAAAGTTGTAGTTATTCTTAAGGTTAAATTTAAACCTTTTCAAAGCAGCGCCCTTTAGCTAGTAGTAGTAACAAAATTTACTGATAATTTTAAGTATAGCAAGATTAGGGTTATAACCGGTATCTTTAAGTAGATAATAAAGGCAGTTAGCTGCTGGGTAACCAAATTATTAATAAAGTTATTAAAGTTTATTCTTTGTAAAAAACATACCTGCTTTATAACTTTCTAGAAAAAACTATAAATAACCCTACTTCTGGGTTACTAGAATGGTTACATCTAGGCCTAAATTCTATAACAATACTAATTTGTTGGTAGTATTACGGAAATAGACCTCTAGCTTATCTATATCTTAAATATATATTAAGAATAAGGTCAGAGCCTTTATAATATAAAAGGTAATAGGCTCTATAGTTATCTTTACAGTTATTATACTAATTAAGGTAAGACAGGATCCTTTTCTAAATTTAACAATAGCTTTACCGGTACAGCCGGCATTTATAATAATAGAAGGGTTTTTTTAATTTAAAGCCAAATATTATTTATAGTCGGCAGTTAAGAATTATATAGTACTAGTATTAGGGATAATATCTTAAAATTTGTTGTAAGAATATCTCCCTTTTAGTATAAATTAACTTGCTGGGATAATAGTATTATTGGTTTTATTAACGTTGTTAGGGCTAAGTAAGTATAGAAATAAAGCATTAGCAAGAAGCTATTAAGCTTCTTTATAACTGTTTAGGTTGTCTTTATATTTATTATAAGCATCTTTTAAAGTAATATTAAGTTCTTTAAAGTTGGTAAGAAAAGAAGTAAACTCGGCATTTGATGTTAAACATCCCTTAATTTTACAGATTAAGAGATACTGCTTATATGCCTTTTAATGTTCCTTAAAGGTATGGTTTGAAGACTAGCATCCTTCTTTGTTATATATAAAGTAGTATTTTTAATAATAGCTACAGCGGTAGTTATTACTATAGCGGCAGTTATTACTATAGAAGCCGTTATAGCTAAATTATACTTAAAAGCCTAATCTGTAACCTTATTGCTAATTATTTATATATCGACAATTAAGGTAGTATGTCTTATTGTCTATACTAATCTTATCTTTCTAAAGGAATTATTAAGATATTGTATAGTTAATGCTTAGCTTAAGCAACAATTATAGATCCTAGAAAAGACATTTATATAGTACCTACAGTATAAAGAGTATATATTTAAATTTAAGTACTCTAGAGTAGGTATAAAGTACTATTATATAAAGCATCTTATTGCTCTAATACTTAGGGCTAAGTACTTGCTAGCATAGCTGTAATTTATTAAGAAATAGTGCTAGAATATTATAAAGGCTTTTATCAATATTATCTTTATCTTAGCAAAAGGTCTTAAATATTACTATTATCTAATTATTATAATACTGCTAATAATTAGTATTAGTATTGAAATATTATTTAAATCTTTTGTAGGCTTTTAAAAACTCTACACTTAGGCCAATATATATAATCTAGTATAGTTTAGCATAATTGGTAAGAATTAAAAAAAGAATTATATAAAATTACAGTAGAGTAATATTATAAAACCAGGTAAGAGAGAATATAATATAGACCTTATTATTAAGAAGGTTATAGGCATCTTCAGTCTATTTCAGCCTTTAATCCCAGGTCTTAGAAAAGGATATAATCTTATTGGGTTTAAGATTAGCATACCCTTAGTATCTAGAAGAGAGTATATTGTCATAATAGCAGGCAGGCGGTTCCCGAACAGGTGGACATCAAGCAGTCAGGGTGATCAGGCAGGTCTTCTATTTACTACATACAGGCTCTATCCTCAGTAGGCACAGGCTCTATTAACAAGACATAGCTCGAAGAGCTACAAAACAGCTATCAGGACAGGGTGTAGAGTTTTATCCAGCCGGCGGCTCACATAATCAACCCCAACCCTCTGGGTTGGGCATCCCCCATAGCGCGGTCTGCTGTAGACCGCCAGGACTGTAACAGTACCCCCCTCTCTAGGACCAAACTCCTAAGAGGTCGTCAGGGGCTAGGCTTGTACGGGTATCTCCTATAAAAGTTGCACACAACCTCCTAAGCGTTCTCTAGGTACGACACGGGTACCTCTTTGGGTTTGTCGTATCTAGTCTACTTAACTGTATACTTTAGGCATGGACGGCCCCGGCCGCGATAATCCTATCGGGAATCTAGGACCTCTTTAACTTTCTATTCTTACAGGCCGTCTACTTTAATAGGCGGTAGGAGTTTATTTCTCTAAGCAGGCAGCGGGTTATCAGTAGTAGGCTGTAACAGGCTGACGTGAAAGATAGGGTAAATCTTTATAGACTCGGGTAGGGCTAGGCAATAGGCCTAAGGGCTAACAACCTTCTTAATCTAGAACAGGCCATAGTTCTTCTAATCCAGTTTCTTTATAAGACGCAGAGTCTTGATGTTTTGGGCGTTGAGCCAGACCTCTTGGTTAACTTAAAACCGGCAGGCTGGGCGGCATTTGTGGTTTGCTTGCTCCCTGTGACGGGCCTGAGCAGCAGCCATCTTACTTCTTATATATTCAGTAATTACTTGCATTTAGAAAGCAAACTTCTCAGCATTACGCGCGGCAGGTTGCTTAGAGGGCAGGGAGGGCTCAAAGCCTAGTTGTAGGTAGAATCCGTAGTTCCTAAAGAACGGTATAACAGAGATAGTTTTAGAGACGGTATTATTTGAGGCAAACTCAGCCAGCGGGAGCCAATTAGACCAGTTGTCTTGCAGGTATGCCATATATAGGCACAGGTATTGTTCCAGGATGGCATTTATACGCTCTATCTGTCTGTTAGTTTCCGGGTAGTATATAGTAGTAAGCATGGCAGAGATTCTTAGGCGGCAGGTAATATATTTCCAGAATCTAGAGACAAACTAGGGGCCCCGGTCAGAGACAATTGTTGCCGGCAAGCTGTGTAACTTCCAGACATACTTAGTAAATAGGCAAGCTGCTTCTCCGGAATTACAGGTCTCCTTGTATACAATAAAATGTCTTATTTTGATAAGGCAATTAACTATAACCATAATAGCATTATGTCCCTAGCTGGCGGGTAGGTATATAATAAAGTCTACCGAGACATCTCTCTAGGCTCGCTTAGAAACAGAGAGGGGCTTTAGCAGGCCTTAATAAGCTTCTCGGTTTAGCTTAGCCCGGCGGCACTGGTAATAGTTTGCAACCTAACATTACATAAAATGTAGCATCTAGGGCCAGTAGTATTTATAGTCTAAGATCTCGTAGGTTCTCGCAGACCCAGGGTGGCCGGCAATCAGTAATTTATGGCAGGAGTTTAGAAGCTTGGCTTTTAGCTCAAGCAGATCCGGGACATATAGGCGGTTCCTATAGTACAGGTATTTGTGGCAGTTCTTATACTCGGCTAGAGTTAGTAGCAAGTATTAAGAAGAATCCTCTTCTAAGGCCTTCAGGACAAAACAGGGAATCAGGTCTTCTAAGTATTCTTTCTTAAATAGGGTAGACATTTCTTTGTCCCAAAGTAGGCAGGCTGGTTCTATTTGGTAGCATATTGTAGCCAAAAAAACATACAGTCTTTCTTTACAGTAGGGCGGGATCTAAATTTTCTTTCTTTAAGATTACTTGGCTTTAGTATAGCAGCCTCTTATCTCCTTCTTAAGGCAGGTCCTCTAACCTCCTAGTCAATATATCCGGCTTGGCACCTTGCTTTCCTAGGCGGTATATAATCCGAAAGTTAAAATGCAACAGAAATTCTACCTAGCAAGCTTAGCGGTAGTTAAGCAACTTTATTGTTATAAAGTACTCTAGGTTTTTATAGTCTGTAATAACCTTAATTAAAGCAAGGCCCCTTCTAGTTCCGGGCACCATTTTTA